>JAGDFM010000350.1:0-37252 GCA_019155715.1 Phytophthora pseudosyringae
TCGACTCGAACACCCCGTTCGGCGGCTTCAAGGACTCTGGCGTTGGTCGCGAGAACGGCGAGCTGGGCCTGCGCAACTACCTGGAGCACAAGACGGTGATCATCAAGCGCCCGGACGACTCGATGCCTTAGGCGAGACACATGTACCAGTAATTCCCTGCCGCAGCTCCAATTGCGCGCTATTAGGAAGTTGAGCAGAAGGAACTCATAAATCCATCGTTGCGTTTTGTGAAAATATCGATCGCTTATTTCCATCGAATTTCGGTTCTATCACTTGCGTGGTTCTGCCGCTAACGGTGCTACATGTACATTGCTTTGGGGCCCTGGATAAATTCGTTTTCGCCCCCTACTGAACCGTTGCAAGCGAGCATCGGGGAGCACGCGTATGTAGGGCTAATGAAGGTTATTCAGAGTTTCAGCGTGTGCGGGCGTTCCGCTCTTCGTGGTGGGGCTCCAAATGGATGCCATATTCATAATTAGTTCAGGTTTTATTGTAGGATTGTCTTAACTCGAAGGGTCGCGTTGATATTTACTCAAAGAGAACCAGAAGTGACGTAATAAATAAATTATGTTAAAATATCTTGAAATTTATCGCAAGGGAGCAATCTTCGCTCGTTCATTTATCGTGAACTAGTACATGTAGCAACAGACACCTTCATTATACTTGGTTCACAAGAGCAATCGTGCGGTATTGGTTTTGACCGTGATGCTAGCTCGTTCGATGAGCCGATTTTGCGATTGCTCAAGAAAAACTACTTTTAGGTACACTGGTAGGGGCAGACCGGATGACTCACTTTTCGGTGTATCTCAACTGAAAACTGAAAACTGTTTTGCTGCTTACCGAGACATTGGAATGCAAAAGCGTACGAGAAATTGGATATTCAGTCACGCACCCTGCCCTCGGGCCCTCTTGCTCTAGCTGTATCATGTCTACCTACGTCTGTCTTCTGACGGAGGCTTACTTTTTGCCTCGCCTCTTACCAACGCTGCCGCCGTAACGCGTCACCGCCTCACGCTTGTTGCGCTTGGCCATGAGCTTCGGGTCCAGCGGAATGTATGCATACGGCTCGAGCTTGCCCTTCTTCTTAATGTCACCCCCGGCCTTCTTGGCGCGGTACTCGCGGCCATTGCCGCCATCTTCGTCACCACCGCGTTTACGTTTCGATCGGCCGCCCTTGTCCTTTTTGCCGCTGTTGTTGAGCCCCATGCGCTGCAGCTGCGAGGCAACGTCCTGCTTGATCTTGTCCTCGTCATCACTGTCGCTGCCGCCCTCCATGTCGTCGTCCTCGCCACCAGGGATAATCATGCGCCCATCCTTGGTCATCTGGAACTCACCGTCGCTGTCATCGTCGTCACGGCCACCCTTGTGCGCCGAGAAAATGTTCTTCACCGCAGCGTTGTCATCCAGGAAATCCACGATATCGTCCTCGTCCTCACGGATAACCTTGCCACCCTTGTGTTTCTTGTGCAAGTCCTTCTTTCGCTTCAACACCTGCATGGCAGCGGCCTCATCGTCGTCACCCTCGTCGTCCGAGTCGGCCATGAACTCTTCGAAAGCGTCGCGGTTCTTCTTGGCCGCACGACGCTCAGCAGCCTCGGCAGCAAGCTCCGACTTCTTCTTGTCCTCGCGCTCCTTGGTCTTTTTAATGTGACGGATCAGCGCACGGTCTTCCTCGGGTACGAGCGCAGCCACGTGCTCGTAGCCGAACTTGCGGCACAGTTTGATAAGGATGATGCGGGTCTTGGCACGGAAACGGTTCTTGCTCTCACCAATCCAGACCAGCAAGCCATTAATGATGTCCGGCAGGAACTGATCCAGCTGGTCCTTCGGCAAAACAGCAATGCCAAGCTTCATGAAGCCGATAACGCTCTTGATCACTTCGCGAGCCTTCTCGTGCAGCAGCATGAGAACCGTCTTGAGTAGCGCCGGCATAGCCTGAGCGATGGAAGGGTCTTCACGGCCGAACTCGAATACCAATCGGCTGAGGCAAATGACAGCAGCGCTACGCATGTGAGGCGTGCGCGCGGCCAGACCACCGAGGACCATTTGGATAAACTCCATCAGTCCGTTCTGCGGGTCACGGGCACGCAGCAGCATGGCCATGGCCACCAGCAGCTCGAAAGCAGCTTCACGAGCCTTGCCATTGGCCTCCTTGGTACACAGCATAATTTCGCCGACAAGGTTGGGAACCAGCTCCTTCTCAGCTAATCCGTCAGTAGCGGGCTGGGCCTGCAGCGCACGGATCAAGTGCGCGAGCACGCGAAGACGCATCTTCTTAGCAGGCACAGAGCAAGTGAGCAGCGATTCGCAGATGGCACGAGTGAGGTCCTGCAGCTGAGACTCCTCGGACAGGAACTTGGGGTGCGAGTCGCAAATGGCCACCAACGCGGCGTACGAACGCTTCTGCATAGGAGCATCGGCATCATCCAGCAAGTACGGCTTAATGACACGGTACAGGAGAGCCACGTTAGCGTCGTCGACATGCGCAAGGAGGGCCAGAGCAAGAGCCATCTGCGCATGCGAAATCTGTCGGAGCTTGGTCGCACGCTTGGCGTTGGTGCCAGCACCCTCAGCCTCGACACGCTTGGCCTCCGTCGTGGCCTCCAGCAGCTTCTGCATCACCTTCTTGAAAGTAGTGCCGATCAGCTCGGTCTCAGCTAGTGACGCGAAGCCCTCAAGCGTGTCCAACAGCACCTGAGCACGTTCAGTATCCTTCTCCGGGTCCAGCTCCTCGACGAAGGACAGGAGCAGAGGAACATAACGTCCCGAGAATTTGGCCAGAGCAGCACGGTCACGCGCCAGCTTCGCTTCGTCCAGTTGCTCCTCTTCGTTGTCGTCCTCTTCTGCTTCCGCCTCAGCACATTCTACCTCATCATCTTCTGTCTCGCACTGGTAGCGGCGCGCAACTGACTTTTGCAGGGCACGCGTGCGCTTCACAAGGGCCTGAAGACCCTGGCAGACTGCAAGGCGCAACTGTGGGAAGCGCTTGTCGGCCATAGCGCTAGCGAGAACCTTCGCGATCTTCTTGAAGTGCGTGTCAATATCCACGGCACGAGCGCACACGCTCGGGAAAAGCGTCCACAGCTGAATTGCGCGAGTCTGCAGCTTCTTAGCGTGCAGCGGGGTGGCGCTCGGGTCGCGTGCACCAGCCTCGCAGGCACGGGCCATAGGCAGCACAACATCAGCAAAGAACCCAAGTTCGCCACCACGCTGAGCCGCACGCAACGCGTCGCGGAAGACCGGCAGAAGCCACGCACGCTGCTCGCTCACAATCTCGGTCGGGTGGTCAATAGGAACAATCTCAAGGAAGGCACGCGGGCCCAGAGCCTCCACGGCCGCGCCAGCGGCCAACGCAAACAACTGTGAAAGCGCCTGTGCGCTTTTGCCGCCCTGCTGCTGCTGCGGAAGTTGGTCTGCAGCCTCGTGAAGCTCGCAGCACGTCACGAGAATCGGCTCAAGCGCCGGACGACTAGCAGGTCCGTAGAAACGGAAGAGCTCAGCAATAAGAGGGAAAACGTGGTTCCACGCGCCCTGGAAGCGCAGCGAAGTCAGACTCTGCAGAGAGGCCAGCACGCGAGCGACGTCCTCGAACGTGCCTTCGGTCTCGAGCACCTCAGGGGTCAGCGTCGGCTTTAAAACATCCAACAACGAGCGAGCAGCCTGGCGCTGAACGCGGTCGCTGTCGGTGGCAATGTGAGAGCACACGGCGCTCACCACGCGCGGCAGCAGCTCACGAGCCGCGTCGACGTTCGCCTCGGCGAGACGAACAAGCGCCTGAGAGGGGATGCGCACGGCGTAGATGGCGGTCGGTCCTCCCTGGGCCTCCAGCGATCCGCTGCTCTGCGCGTCAAGCACGGCGCCCACGAGCTTGCGAAGCGCGTCCGCCGTCAGCTGCGACTCGGGCGCGGCGCTCAGCGCATCCAGCGCCTCGTAGGTCACGAGCCGCAGCGTCTTGGAGTTGGCGTCCAGGAACTTGGCGAGCGCCGCGACGAGCGACGCCACGACCTTGCGCTGCAGCAGCGGCAGCGCCAGCTTGAGGAAGGCGACGAGCAGCACGAGGCGCTGGTCGTCCTTGCTGTCTCTTTTGGAGCTGGCGAACACGTTTTCCGCGAAGCTGGCGATGTGCGTGGAGAGGGCGTCGCAGCCCTTGGCGGCGTGGAGCTCCAGCACGTCCATGGTCCACTTGTGGCCGGCCTTGCGCACCTTGGGGCGCGTGTCCATCGCGAGCGCCAGCAGCAGCTGGAAGCTGCGCAGCAGCTCGGGACGGGCCCAGGCAGTGGCCGACGGCTCCTGCGCCAGCAGCGCCAGGCCCAGGCAGGCGCTGGCGGAGCGCAGCAGCGCCGCGTCGTCGCCGGCCTCCTGCAGCACCGCCGTGAGACACTTGGCCACGGCCGCGAATTTGCCGCGCAGCACGGCGTCGGGCACGTCCGGCAGCACCATGGACAGCAGCTGCGCCACCTCCTGGCGGTGCGAGTCCGAGGCGGCGTCCAGCGCCGTCATGAGCGCGGCGAAGTACTCGGTGGGCGAGACGGGCGCCTGGCGGTCGCCGTTGGCGCGGCGCTCGTGGATGACGTCGCAGATGGCGCCCAGCACCACGTTGAGCTTGGCTTTCTGCGGGTGCGCGCCGCCCGCGTGCTTGCGCAGCTCCGTGAACGGGTCCATGGCGTGCTTGGCTTGCTTGGGGGGATGCCAATCAATGGCTCGGCGAAGAGGTGCAGGTGGCAACAGACAGTCAAGGAACCACTGGCCGCGAGACTCGGACCTAGTCGACATCCAACAGTACGTTTTATTTTATTTTTATTTTTACAGATACACTTACCGCACCTCCCCTCAATAGAAGGTCTCCCTCGCGCTTTGTAGAATAATATTCGTATTTTATTCCCATCGGCAGCATGCGCGCGCTCGTGTTCGTGCTCCTGTCGCTGACGCTGTGGCTCGGCGCGGCGACGGCCTCGTCGGAGGTGCAGGGCGCCGCCGACCCGCCCACCAGCCGCTTCGCGTACGTGACCGTGCACTACGAAGGCACGAGCCGCGACGCCGAGTACGTGCTGGGCGTGCAGGTGATGATGCACTCGATCAAGATGACGGGCTCGCCGTACGACCTGGTGGTGCTCGCGTCCGACTCGGTCTCAGAGAAGAGCAAGGCGCTGTTCCGCGCCATGGGCTGCCGCGTGCTGGACGTGACCAACATCGACAACCCGTTCGTAGGGGGCACGCTGCGCAACAAAGGCTTCATCTACACGCTCAACAAGCTGCACGTGTGGAACATGCTCGAGTACGAGCGCGTCGTGTACCTGGACGCCGACAACGTGCTGATCCGCAACGCGGACGAGCTCTTCCTGTGCGGGGAGTTCTGCGCCGTGTTCATGAACCCGTGCCACTTCCACACGGGCCTGCTGGTGGTCACCCCCTCGACGACGGAGTACCAGCGCCTGCTGAACGCGCTGGGGCACCTCGAGAGCTTCGACGGAGCGGACCAGGGCTTCCTCTCGTCCATGTACAGCAAGATGCTGCGGAAGGCCAAGCTCTTCACGCCCATGAAGTCGGCGTTCGCGACGGGCGCGGACTTGGAAGTCAAGAGGTCCGAGCCCGAGCCCAAGGGCATGCGACTGCCCGTGGGGTACAACATCAACCACAAGTACTTCTACGAGCAGTACCACTGGAAACTGTTCTACCTGCGCCAGTTCGCGTCCATGACGTCGCCGATTAGCCCCGTGAAGGTGGTGGTCGAGTCGGCGAGGGGCATCCCGGCACTCACGGTCGGATACCCCATGGCTTCCGTGCTCAAGCCGTGGTACTGGTGGGCCGGGTTTTTCATGGACCTGCACGCCGTGTGGCACGACATCCGCGCGACGCTGCCTGCCTCGCAAGAGCGCTACGGTGCCGAGGAGGCCGTGAAGACCCTGCTGGGCTTCTTCAGCTCGCTGGCGCTGCTCACTGCCGCGCTTTATGCACTCAAGATCACGCTCCCCATGCGTCAGATCCAGCAGCGATGCACAGACGTGGCCATGCGCAGCAGCAAGCAGGCCCGGTATGCCTTCCTGGCCTTCCGTATGGCGCTCGTGGTGTTCGCCTTCCGCATCGCCCCCGCGCGCGTGCACCCGCTAGCTCCCGTGCACTATGGCTACGGTCTCATGACCTTCATGAATGTGTTCCTGCACATTTATTTCGCCTGCGTGATCTCCAACTTCTGGGACCCGCACCAGGAGGTCTCGATGCCGCCTGTGCTTTACGTGACGCGGTTTTGGTTGTACGTGGCCACCACGGCCGCTTTCGAGCTCTTTGTGGT
The DNA here is from genome assembly GCA_019155715.1 of Phytophthora pseudosyringae. Taxonomy (NCBI): domain Eukaryota; phylum Oomycota; class Peronosporomycetes; order Peronosporales; family Peronosporaceae; genus Phytophthora; species Phytophthora pseudosyringae. The sequence goes on from JAGDFM010000350.1 coordinate 6,290, forward strand.
CTGGTTCAGTACGTGGAGCGTGTTCCCGAACGTGCTTTGGCGACTGTTTTCGATCTTCTGCTCCCTCTTCATGTGCGCATACTGGCAAGTCTCATACTATCGCCTCTCGCTCAACGCCGAGTTTGGTGGCAAAAAGGAGCGACTCCGAAGCCTCTAGTTGGGTTCTAGCTGCACGACCGACCAAGGAGACAGCGGATTCATACGATACTCTGAGCGTGCTGTACTTCATGTATAGCTGTGACCAAGCTGTATTAAGAAGAGATGAAGAAGACAGCAAGGCGCAGCAGAACCAGCGGGGTTGGAGTGCAAGACAGGTAGGCGTTGCCATTCTTCCATGAATGACTCTTGTTATGCCGACCAAAGCCGGAAGGTGCAGTCGGAACTGGATGATGCCAAGAAGCGGCCGTTCGGGTCGAATTTGACAGACTGCAGACAAACAGCAGCACACAGATAGATATATAACAGGACAGGATCGGCGGGCGGCAGGCGAGAGCAGCGCCAACATAACAAACAGAAGCGCTAAGGTGAGCCGCCATCTGCAATATGAATAGAAATGAACTCAACATGCCGCAACGCACCTGGACTGGACCCTCGTGGCCCTTTAGTTCCGTCGCTAGTGTCTCCGTTTTCATGCTGAAGAGCTTGATGGACCCATCGTCACTGGCAGCCGCCAGTATCTTGCCACTGCGATCGAAGGCGACGCTGTTCAAGGGGTGCTGCCCACCGTCAAGTGAACTTCGTTCGGCTACCATGCGTACGTCCCAGACTTTGATAAAACCATCGGCGTCACAGGATGCGATGGTATCGCCTGCAAGTGCGAAGGCCACACTGTTGCAAGCATTCTGGTGGCCGTAGAAGGTCTGCACGCAGAGTCCGGAGCGCAGATCCCAAATGGAAACAGTCTTGTCTCCGGAGCCCGTGCAGATATTCGTGGAGAATGGCTGGAAGCACACACTGTTGACGGAGTCAACGTGGCCGCGGAACGTGCGGCGACAACGACCAGAATGCAGGTCCCAGAGCTTGCACGTGTGATCCATGGAGGCACTAACAAGGAAGTCGCCGTCGTGGTGGAAGGCGCTTTCCCAAACGGGATGCGAGTGATCGGCTAGAGTGAGGGAGCAAGCGGCACCCACGAAGTCCCAGAGCTTGACGGTGTTATCTCCGGAGGAAGTGGCCACGTGCGCCCCTCGCGGATGAAAAGTAACAGACGAAAGCCAGCTCCGATGACCTTCACCGCTCATAATCAGCTCGCCAGCAGGTGCAGACCAGAGTTTCCAAGTCTCGTCGTCTGAGACGGTTGCCACGATAGGATTCTTGGGGTGGAAAGCCACCGCGGCGACAGAATTTGCGTGCGCCTGGCAACTGCGGGCTAACTCCACACGTTCCGGGTTCACAGGCTCGAAGCGTTTGTCGACGAATGGATTCGCAGCATCTGGATGTGGCAGCTTTGTGTCGGGCACATCGCTCTTGGACTTGCTGCTTTTCTTCTTCTGTCCGCTCGACGATGTCTTCGAAGAAGAGGAGGACGGCGCCCCATGGGTTGTCGAAGCAGTCGAGCTGAGAGGTGCGACTGGGGCCACCTCCTTACCCTTTCCAGTTGGAGCGGACGCGGTGGTTGTCGTCGAAGCCTTCAGCTGCGCCTCGAGTGCCTCGGCCCTCGCCACTTGTCGGTCACGTTCGAGACGCATGAGCATCTTCTCCTTCATCGAGTTTTCGTACTTGGCTTTCAGTTCCTGGAGCAGCGGCTCGTATGCAGCGACATGCCGCTCGAGCTTGCGGATCTTGACTGACAGTGCTTCCTTTTCCTGCAGCACTCGCTGGTGGTGCATCTTGTGGACGTCGCGCTGGTGACGGAATTTGTCCCACGTGCCCTTGGCTTTCTCGGTGATCATCCGTGTGTCGTCCAGCTGGCGTCTCAACTCCTTCACCTGATCATCTAGCGCCTGGTTGCGCACGTAAATGTCGGGCACCACCCCGACGTCGTCTTCGCGCAGCTTGCCCTTGGCGATAAACTCGTACCACTCGTGGTTGAACACGTCCAGCGTACGCGCGAGCCCCAGTTTAATGAGGAAGTTTCGGATGAAGTCGTCCACTACCGACGGCCGCACTTGGGTGTGAACGCGCGCCAGCATCGCCTGCTTCGTCGGGCTACCAGCAACACTGCGATCCGCGTTCATATCGTCGTAGGAGCCGCCTCCTCCCTCCAGAGCAGGTAGCGAGACTGCTGACGTCGTACTGTCTTGCCCAGAGGTTATGGTGGACCGATTGAGGTTCCGAAGTACTGCGGCGAAGTCTTCTTCATCGTCATCGTCGTTGTCGCCGTCGCCCAGTGCTCCGTCGTCCACCGCCTCGTACTGGAACGTGTCGATATCCTCGTCATCCTCTGCGAATTCCACCTTCTCCAGACGCACAAGTTCCTCCTTCTGCGGCATCTTGGCTGCTGTATCAATTGGCGTTGTTGGATCACAAACGAGCTCTCTCGGCTTGCGACTCTTCACAGCGACCTGCTCCACTAACGAATATATTTATTTACCTCTTATCGGTGGCCGTCAGCGTTTCCAGGGCTGGCACGCTACCTTGCTTGGCCTCCTCCTTTGTCGTGGTAGATTTACCGTCTTGCGCCTCTGTTGCTGCTGCGCTAGTCGGCTTTTCTTGCACCGAAGCTAACGGCGTCCCGCTGTCTGCCTCTGTTGCAGCGGCCTCCTCCTCCTCCTTAAGAGGTTTCTCAGTCGAGTCCGTGCTCCCAGCCGTCTCGGCCGCTGCCTCCTCCCGTTCCTGTCGCTGCTTCTCGCGCTGCTGGTCCATGACCTTCTTGATCTGGTTCTCGAGGATGTCCTTGTGGTCCTCTGCCGCTTGCTTTGCAAACGTGACCAGCAACGCGTCCTTGCGCTCCATCTCCAGCTCCTTCCCCTCGCGGTAGCCTTCAATGAAGGCCATGAGCACCGACTGGCCCACCAGCAGTTTGTCCGCGAACCACGACTGCGCGCTGGCCTTGAAGGACTCCACGTCCTTCGTGTCCATCTTCAGAGCGGCGTCTCGCCCCACCTTGGCGAGGTCCCGCAGCTCGTCCACGTTCTTCTTGAGCGTCGTGGCCACGTCGTCCTTGCTGCGGCTGTCGCCCACCACCTGCTTGGCGTGCGCGAGCACGGCGTCCGCGTCCACCCCGTCCGCCACTTGCTGGACCCCCTTGGCCAGGAACTTGACGTTCTCGGCCCCTTGCTCCCCGAGCGCGTGGAGGTTGCCGTGCGCGCGGGTGCCCTCCAGACTCCTGTCGAGGAAGCTCACGTTCTTGCCCGCGGTGCTCGAGACCTGGCCGCGCACGGCCTGCACCGCGCGCTTGACCTCCTCCTTGCTGCGCTCCATCTCCTCCTCGCTGGGGCCGTCGAACGACGCCTTGTACTCCTGCCACACCTCGCGGAAGATGCGGCGGTGGTCGGCCAGCGTGAACTCCCACAGGTCCACGAAGCGCGGCGTGCGCAGCTTCTCCTCCATCTCGGGCGGGTTCGGTAGACCCGGCACGCGCGCGGCGGCCCAGCGGTCCACACGGCGGAGCGTCGTCTGCACCACGCGCACCGTGCGCTGGAACAGCGAGTAGCGCTTCACGGCGGCGGGCGGCCGCGGCATGTTGACTGGATTGGCATCGACACAAGCTCAGCGTTGATACCGCCGTGAAACCGATACAAACGTAGCCATCTGTATGAAAAGGAAGATGTGAAATAAGAGGAGGTTTAGCGCAGTATTGCTGATATTTGGTAAACTGTGATACCTCGGGGTACGTCTTCTAACAGGTATATTTGAGATCCCCGTTCGTCGCCACTTTTTGTATCCGACACGTGAGGCTGACGATGGCTCTCCGCACGTTCGGCCGCCGCGCTGTGCGCCTCGCGTCTGCTGCTGCGTCTCGGCCGCTGGTTCCTGCCGCCGCTGCTGCATGGGCGTCTCCGTCTCTTTCTCCGGGTCTGGGCGCGTCGGCGCTGCAGCTGCAGACGCGGTCGTTCGCCAAGGCCAAGAAGGCCAAGGGCGGCAAGGGCAAGGCCGCTGCGCCCGCTCCAGCCGTTGACGACGACGACGGTGCCGACGACGACGCCGGCAGCGACGAGGACGGAGGCGCCGCCAAGGCGCTCAAGAAGGCCCAGAAGAACATGAACGGCGCCGTGGTCAGCTTCACGCGCGCGCTGAGCCAGATGCGGCCAGGCCGCGCGGACGCCGGCATCTTCGACGAGCTGCACGTCCAGGCGTACGGCCAGCACGCGCCGCTCGCGCAGGTGGCGCAGGTGGCCGTCGTGGGCGCGCACGCGCTCAGCGTGACGGTGTACGACCCGTCGGTAGGCGCTGCCAGTTCTTCCAGTGGAGAGAGTGGAGAGAGGGCGAGAGCTGATCGGTTGTTGACAACTTGTTGTGGTGGGTGTGCGTACAGCTCATGCCGGACGTCAAGAAGGCTATTGAGGCCACGAACCCGGTCTACTCTGTGCGCGAGGACGTGAGCTCGCTCGAGATCTCCTTCCCCAAGTACGTGGTGGTCGGCGTTTGACGCGGTTGCTGTGGATCGAGTACTGACTGCCGAGGACTTGCTTGCGAGCAGGATGTCCAAGGAGACCCGTGCTGAGCTGCTGAAGGCCGCCAAGAAGCAGGCGGAGCAGGCTCGGCAGCACGTGCGGCGTGTGCGACAGGAGGCCATGAACCACGCCAAGAAGCTCAAGGACACCGTCTCGGAAGACGACGTCGAGGCGCAGAAGGACCGCATTCAGAAGGTCACCGACAACGCCATCGCGGAGATCGACAAGCTGCTGGCGGCCAAGGAGACGGACCTCAGCACGGTCTGACTGGAGAATGCAGCCAAAAAGGGAGGACGCGCCTACCACTCGACTGGCATAGCAATACAGACGACAACGGGTGCGAACTTAGCGACGTGGTTGTCCTGACACAACGGCGCAATAGCTTGCATTTAGTCTTCACGATGTCGCTGCATCAGGCTTTTCGGTGTACTGTAGCTCTACAAGATGCTCCATCGGTTGCGCACGCGAACGGCCATGTGGCGCACAAGACGCTTGCGGTCGTCGAGCACAAGCAACAGTTTCCGCAGCACGGTATCCTTGTACGGGTGCACCAGTTCGTACGGGATGGTAGCCAGCTTGGCGAGGCACTCCAGCGCGGCATACCGGTCCTTAGCACCAGGTCTACCACGACACAAACATCAGTCAGTTCACAGAATCACTCCTCGACAACGTGCAGTCACGTACCCGAACTGTGCTTGCTTGAGCAGACCCGGGAAAACGTCCTTGAGGAACGGTTTGGCGCTCTCCACCGACTCCAGAAGCAGGGGCTTAAAAGTCTGGATGGCTGCGCTGCCTAGCTCGCGGTCGTCCGTGTTGAGGGCCTGCACCATGAGCGGGAAGATCTGAGCCAGGTGAGGCAGGTAGACGGCCTTGGGCGAGTGTGCTATCACTTGCGCGAAGGCTACAAGAGCTGCCACACTAGTCTCCTCGCCAATGTGGGCGCGAATGTACTCGAGCAGCACCGGGAACACCAGGTCAAACATTCGCTGCCGGTACAGGAACTGGTGGCAAACCGAAAACAACAACAACATGTTCGTTAACTTTTTGGCCAGACTAGGACAGCACCAACACATTCCTTACCGTGATGAAAGCACCGCACTTGCGGTTCAGCACGTCGGGGTATTCCGAAACCAGAAGCTTGAAGGTCTTGGCAACTTCCATACGCAGGGCAGCCGCTTGCTCATCGTCACCTTCTTGCTCCATGCTCACGTCGCCGTCAGCATTTTGGCCTCCAGGCGTAAGAAAGTTGCAGAGGAAGCGCAGACACACTGGTGCATGAACCTTGTGGCCTCGAATGACTAGCGCCTTCGCAATCCAGGCATAGATCTGCAACGCAGCCACCCGCACCGCAAAAATCTCAGTAGGGTTACTGATAACAACCGCAAGCTTCTGGGTGAGCAGCAAATCGATGAGAGCGTCAAACTCAGCGCCATCCGACATCTTGTTCACAATCGAGGCCAGCGACTTGGCTGCAGAGAGTGCAGCTTCGGTGTATACAAGCTGGAGCTGCCGAAGTGAAGGTTCAGTAGCGCGCGACTGCGCAAGCTCAAGCAATCTGTTAATGACCAGCGATGTGTCCGGGAGAGTCACATCACGGGCAGCCGAGTTAATGACCGCAGCAAAAAGCGGCACGAGCTGCAGGCTCGCCGGCTGTGAGGGATGAGTGCGCAAGAATGCTGGCACCACCGCGTCAACCAACCGCTGCTGAGTAGCTGGGGACACGTTCTGCATCACCGCACGGAAGATTCGAACACAGGCAGCAAGCTTTGCATCATCCACAAGCCCACTGGGGGAAGCCGCCGCGCGAGTTGCAGACGTCTCCACCGCCGTGAGCAGTCGGAAGATGATAGAGGCAGACGAAGACGCCTGCACGCAGAATTCCATGCTGGTCCGGTCTCCAGCGTTAATCTCGACTATCTTAGCCACAGCGTCCAGGATATAATCCACGTGCCGCTGACGAGCAACGTCGCCGTCTGCCTCGCAGAATCCGATGGCACCCTGCTTGCCAGCATCCTTCTCCACGCACAGATCAGTGAGAAGGAATATGGTAGCCTGGAAAATTGAAGACTCGCGGCAGAGCTCAGTGATAGCTAACAAAGCCTCCTCGAAGAACGAATCGAAGTTGCGGTTCGAGGCGGCCAGAACAGCAGCTACTCCAGTTCCTTCTTCGTCATCGTCATCTTCGTGGTCGCTTCCTTCGTTGACTGCAGCCATGAGCCGAGCCAACGAAATCTCCACCACAAACGCTGCGTAACTACCAGAGGCGGGGTGCTGCTCCCCACTACTTGTCGAGGTCACCGATGCGGTAGACACGGTGGAAATCTCCTTCAGACTCTGCAGGCAGGCTGAACGCACTTCTGCTGCGGGGTCAAGAAGCAGCATGCGCGTAAACAAGTTGATAAGCGCCTTGACTTGAGCGGGCGCCACGATGGGGGACGGCGGGAAGGTGAGTAGATGGCAAAGTGCTTCCACCGCCACGCAACGTGCGGTCGGACTGCTGCCGGGCGTAGTCTGGCTGTCCTGATCATTGCTAAGGAAGTTCACGAGCGCATCAATAAGCGCAGGGGTGTGTGGGCGCATGGGCTGCGCTTGGCCAGACTGGTCAATCTCTCGGTCAATCGTGTCCACAAGTAGCAGAATACGCGCCAGCGCAGCTTCACACTTCGAAGGCACGCTCTCGCTCCCGGAGCTCTCGTTGTGGAGCTGCTCCACCAGCAGCGGCACAGCAATCTTCAGCACATGCGCAAAACTCATCGCCGAATCGTGCCCCAGCGCGGCCAGCACCTGGCCAGCCGACACACTCACCATCGAGTCGGCAGCATGCTCACGCAGCTCGCCCGCTGCCCGCGCAGTCATTTCCACAACGAACTTACTCCATGCGTAGGCAGCACCCGGCGTCTCCTGAGCCTTAGCACGGGCGACCACCCCAGAGAACCGCGAGATCGCCTGACGACCTTCGGTAATCACCTCCTGCTTCTCGCCGTCAAGAACCTCGTCGTACAGCGCAGTGGCCACCGCGTGCATTTGCAGCAGCAGCGCGTTCACCGAGTAGCGTTCGCCACAGAAGACCAGCGTTTGCAGCGCATCCAGCTTCGCCTCCACCACGGTCGACGCGAGCTTCTTGAGCAAGAACGGCAGCACAAGTGGCGCCAACAAGTCCGACGCCGCAAAGGCGTGGCGCAGCGACAGGATGAGTCCCTCCGACGTAATACCGTACGGGTCGTTCGGCGGTGGCGTAAAGATGATGGGGAAGTAGCACGACACAATGTCGAAATACTGCTGCAGCAGCGTGTCGCTGCGCGAGAACACGGGCTCGAGCTTGGACAGCAGCGTGCGCGCCACCTGCATGCACAGCAGCAAGTTGCGCGGGTCCTTCTCCCCCTCCATGGCGCTCAGGAACGACTGCGCGAACTGCCGGCCGAGGTCTTCGCTCTGCTCCGCGTCGTCCACGCTGGCGTCCTGCGCGTCCTTGCTGGCGGGCACCGAGTCCAGCAGCAGCTCGACGACCGTGGACTGCGCCAGCGCGAGCTGCATGAGGTCGAAGCACATCTTGCGCATGGCTTGGCCCAGCTGGGGGATGTGCAGCGTGCTGCCCAGCTTGAGGATGAGCGCCACGGTGGTGCGCGGCGACGAGACCTGCGCCGCGTGGTACGTCTCGAGCGCCAGCAGCGCGCGCAGACACGCGGAGGCGCTGGGGAAGTCGGCCAGGCGGTCGGCGAAGAAGGTCATGAGCAGCTGCACGGCGCTGGGCGCGAGCTGCAGCTCCGGCAGCCGCGTGAGCACCTCGGCCAGCAGCAGCGTGGCGCGCGACCGCACCTTGTCGTCCCCGCTCGTGAGGAAGGCGCCCAAGGCCTGAATGAGCGCCTCCATGGTCACGTGGCGGTGCACCTGCATCACGATGGTGTTGAGCCCCGTCTTCTGCGCGGCGTCGTCGTTCTCCGGGTCCACGAACGCGTCGATGGCTGGCGCCAGCGGCGCGTCCAGGCTGAACATGGTAGGCGAGCGATGCGAAGGCGGGTGGTGTGACCAGCTTTCGAGCTAATCAACGGCCGGTACAGAAAACCCTGACCAACTTAATATCATCGGTGGACACACATTCCTATTAAGTACAACAGGGTGATTAGACAACAGAGGGACTCGGATGCAAGCTGCTCCATTTTGGTTGTTCGGGAGCACACACTCTCCCAGTCGTAGCTCCGTAACTTGCTTCGCCGTGGACAACTTGTCCACGACAGGGAGTTCCGCTCACACCCGTCCCCTCCCTTTTTGCGTTACCCAATTAGCTAAAAAAAAAAAGACACCTAAGTGTGTCCGCGGTCGTGGTGCCATTGCCATCCTAAATTCTGTTTAAATTTCAATCCTTACAAATTGTTTTGTCAGTTGCACCCTGACGGACAAGTAGAAGCGAAAAATCGTCGAATGGCACTCATCTCTCTCTCAGTGAAAATTAGCAGACAAAGCCAAGGGCAAGTTGGCTTTATTCACGGCGAGTTGCGAAAGCCGTTCATCATTAGGCACGCAAACAAGCCCCACTGTTCGCCAAGAAGACCGGTGTTAGTCTTAGATTACATGTATGCTGACGCCGATGGAGTCTTTGGGGAATTGTAAAATTTGCACTTTTCACTGATCTGTGGCGCTGAAAGAGCAAATTTTACATAGCAAATGTATTGAAAAATTCCCAATCGAGCATTAAGTTTGAAGTTTGGCAAGTATTAATTAAGCTGTATAGTTAAGGCTGACATCCGAGTCGGTGGATCGTAAAGTGATTAAGTACACCAGGGTATTTGATAGCACGGTTATTAAATTGGCCAGGGTTGTCTGTAGTACTGAACTTTACTATTTTGGCAATTGCTAGTGTATACTACTACTGTAGTAGTACTATGTACCCTTCCCTCCATACAGAATACACTACAATATCAAGTACGACAGGATATCATGGTAAGCAAGCTTATCTTGATCTGTTCAAAATGGTAAAGTGTGTGGGCATCTCTATCTAATCGTAGATTCTCATGATGGAGCGCACACGAGCGCGGCACAGCGGGCAGGCGTGCGACGTATGCATCACAGTCCTCAAGCAGGCGTGGCAGCCAGCTCGATGTCCACACGGAGCGCATGCTGCATTCCGTCGCTGCGAGCAGCATATCCCGCACAAATCTGGATCTTCCTCGTCTTGCTGGATTGGCACTGAGGACGAAGCGTGCTGCTCTCCATTCGCCTCCGAACTGCTTTCGTTCTCAGTGTTGTCATCGCCTTCGGCTGGTGGGGGCTGCTGCGCTGGTTGAACCACTTCTATTGTTTTCTGTGGCTCCGTTGACGCGAGGTTGTCGCCGTCCGCGTTGTTCGATCCCTGAAGATGCCGCAGCATGTCTTCGAGAGGCTCTTCGTCATGCGACAGGGGCTCGGGCAGCTCAAGCGTTCGGCGCAGTTGTTCGACGAGCGGCTCGCTATCCTGCTGTTGCTCTTGCTGCCGCAAGGTAGACGACCGCACGTTCTGGACGAGTTCGTGCGGCCAGTAGTAGAGCTCCCCGCGAGGCGCATCAAACGGTGGCATGCCATAGAGAGGGTTTCCAGTCTCGCGGTCGTAGAAGTTGGTGCTCTGCAAAACTCGCTGCCAGCTCTCGAGGTTGTGAAGGTTGTCGGCTGCGAACACGAGGTCCCTTGTCTGCACGTCCTCCTGGCTCATAGTCTTGCGGCAAATGGGCGAGCGTGTGAGCTTCTGTCGCTTCACATGCTGACACATGACGGGCTTGTCGAAGATGAAGGCGTTGTCGCGCTTGAGCCAGCAAAAGCTGTCGCTGGAAGGGAACGAGGACGCACGAGCAGACTCGTCGACGAGCAACACGGCGTCCGGGCGGACGTCTCCTGGGCAGTGGAAAATACACAACTCCTTGGATGTGCGTGGCTTGTTGCAGGCCACCACGACACCCCAGCGCTTTTTCCAGCGGAACTTGCCGCGCAAGAACAGCCAACCGCTGTGAACCTTCATGTGCTCCATGAGTGTTGCAGCGACCGCAGCCCGACGATATTGACGTGCCAGGTCAAGCGGTGAGAGTCCCTTGCGATTGAGTGCGAACGCGTCCGCGCCAGCATCGAGCAGCACGTCGACCGTCAGGGAGTCACGGTTGGTCATTGCGGCGTAGTGCAGCGCCGTGTTCTTCAGTTTGGTGTCGTCTTCAGCGTTGACGTCGGCACCCGCAGCGATGAGCTGGCGTACGACCCCCTCTCCACGCCTGCTCTCGGCGGCCACCATGAGCGGCGTCGTTCCCTTGCGGTAGTGTTTCCAGTTGACGAGGTTGGGCCCCAAGTCGTCCGCCGACTCGACGAGCATTTTCTGCAGTGTGCCATCGTTGCCGTCTCGGGCAGCCTTCCACACGGCGACGCACTCGGCTCGAGTCATTGGCGATTTTGGCCCTTTGGAAGCACGTCGACGATTCGCAAATGAGCCTCTGGTCTTGGTGGCCCTTTGGCGTTGATGCCAATACAGTAAGATCGGCACTCTGCAATGTGGCTGACATAGTCGAAAATATGAAGCCATGTCGCCTGCCATGTCACACAAGTGTTGGGTGTCTTCGCATTTTAGTGGTCCCGACCAGTAAGGCAACGCGCTCAACAATTGTGGTTGACCTGGCAGCCACACCACTTATTTTGTTCTGATCTCAGCTTCACCGAGGTTGAGGATCCAACACATAATTGGACAAGCCTAGGATACTTCGGGATCCCACGTTGCCTTTCCGACTTACATTGAAGGCCCCGATCGTCTTGGTTTATAGACGACAGTAGTATCCTGCCTTTGTCATGGCGCTCGACGCTTGCGAAAACATACACGCAGCACAAATACAAAAAATACAGCATTTTTTCCCCCATTTCCTGGGTGAAGGGATCGGAGCCGCAGACGTGTCATTCCGGAATTATTCCTGCAAGCTGCGCGTGCCGAGTGATAGAGGGGACGAAGGCCGCAGCTCGCTACGCTTCCCCACGGCCCGTTGACTTGATTGAGCAGGTTGCTGTCGCTTGATTCTTGGTATGCGTCGGCCCCCCGTGGTAAACGCGCAACTCGTGCGAAGGGCTTTCACCCACGAGCGTCGGCCATTGGGGGCCTCCCACTCATCCGCGGCGAAGGCGAATTCATGGCAGCACTTCACGATTTGGCCTGTAGCGGCATCACCCTTGGTCAGGCGAAGTCGAAGCTCCTGCACTTTGACGCCGTCCACGTGAAACTCGAAGGGGCTCCACGACGGGATGGCAATCGTTGAGCTGGCACCAAATTGCAATACTTTTCCAGGCCGCACTTGATCTGGCTGGTCGAAGACGCAGAGCTCCGTTGACAAATACTCCGAGTCGCAAGCCAGCACGACGCACCAGCACCGTTTCCATCGCGGCACCGCCACTTTGGCCGATATGTCCAGCCAGCCACTCTGCAGCTGGGCACGCTGCATGAGCACGCGCGAAGCTTCCCGTCGACCGTTCATCCAGGCGAGATCCAAGGCTGTGAATCCGTCGGCGTTCCGAGCAAACAGGTTGGCGCCAGCATCCAGGAGAATGCCAATCGCGGTGGCCTTGTTGTTGCAAGCTGCGTAATGCAGCGCCGTGTCCTTGCGTCTGGTGTTGGCCACGGTGTTCACGTCCGCGCCGTAGGCTATCAAGACGCGAACGCACCCTGCCACGCTGGTGGTTTTCTTGGCGCTCGTGGCAGCCATGAGCGGCGTGAGTCCTCGCACAGGGTGCTTGCGATTCACCATCGCGTTAGGCTGCATCTCTGCTGACAACACCTCCTCCAGCTTGTCCAGACGAGCCTTCTTGGCCGCGCGCCAGACGCTCCAGCCCTCCCCCCACAGCAAACCCAACATGATCCAGGCGCAAGGTTTGCTCGCGGACGGACGGTTTAGCAAGTGACCGCACCCAGTCTTTTGGCTGCAGCTCAACCCATTGAGCAGGAGAGGACCCAGCACCAGCCACACCGAAATCAGAAGCAACTTCGAAGTGAGCTTGTCCAGAGGATATATTCATCTCGTAAACGTACACTTACATAGCGGACATGAAGCGCCGGCGCTCAGTCCTGGATCCGGACGATGCCGTCTACGTGAGCGCGGCAAACTGGGCACGAGGAGCTTTCCTGCGTGACGGCGCGCATGCAGTCGTAGCAGCCTGCAACATGGCCGCACGGAATACAGACAGAGTCCCGATGGTTCTCCGCGCAGACAATGCATCGGTCACGCAGCAGTGGCAGTGGCTCATTTGGGTCGCCGCTGATCGTGACCACCGTCGCCAGCGGGTATACTCCCTGCGCGGGCGAGGCTTGGGCGTCGCCCCAGACATAGCCATCGTCGTCTTCGACAAAGGTCGGCGCCGAGGCACGGGTCAGGGGCTGGACAGACTCTGGGGTTGCCAATGGCCCCAATTTGTCGGACGAGTCGACGTCTTCAACTACTGGTGAAGCAGCGCTAGGAAGCGGTGCGGCATCAGCTGTAGCAGCGCGAGACGTCACGCTCGATCTGCGGGGTGAGTCCACGTATGTGGCGCTGACCGCTCTGTTCATACAGTCATTTCGACTTCCCAGAGCTCTCATCCAGGCATCACGACCCGCTCCCGTATCGCACGCGAAGGCGAACTCGCGCGGCTGCATGTTTGCCTTGTGGACATGCGTTCGTCCTGAGGACTTGTAGCGACTGTAGCGTCGAGCGGACAGGCTCTGGTAGATCACCCGCGTGTCCAGCTTGAAGCCGTTCGCTTTTCCGTTCGCGAACGTCGAGCACTGCGTGGTGTCCGCCGAAGTGTCCTGCCAGATCACGGCTTCAGGGTGCGCTTTGTCCGGCCCACGGAAGATGCAAACCTCAGTCGCGGTGTGTGTCGCGTTGCAAGCGAGCAGCACACACCAACGGCGCTTCCAGAACGCCAGCATCGCCTTGGGGCGCAGATACAGCCAGCCACTGTGCACCTGCAGTCGGGAGGTCAGAGCTGCGGCCACCGCCTTCCGTCCACGGAGTCTCGCCACATCCAGCGCGGTGTGGCCCTTCCCGTCCAGGGCGAGCACGTTGGCCCCAGCGTCCAGCAGCAGCTCCAACTGGGCGGCGTGGTTGTTGTATGCCGCATAATGCAGCGCCGTGCTCTTGTGCTTCCCGTTGTCGGTGGCATCGAGATCGGCGCCCAAGTCGATCAGAGCGCGCACGGTCTCCACTCCGTTCTTCTTGGAGGCTGCGACCATGAGTGGGGTCGTGCCCTTCACCGGGTGCGGCTGGTCCAGCAGCGCTCGGACGTCCTCGTCGGACCTCTTGCCCACGAGTTGCTGGAGCTTCTTGGCGTTGCAGCTCTTGGCCGCTCGCCAAAGCGCGAGCTCTTCCTTGTCCCTGGTCATTGGTCGACGTGCCTGACACCAAGCAAATCGGAGAATGAAGCTGTTGATGGATAGACTAAAGTGGCAACGACGACGAATATCCAGGCGACGCTAAAGTGGCTACATGTACCTACAAGCCTAAAATGCGACGATCGTTCTATCAGGAGACTCTAAAGGCCGCGCTGTCGGTCACCTCCTGTCGACACACGGGGCACGCGTCTCGGTGGAGACGCCGGACACACGTCGAGCAGAAGCTGTGTCCGCAAGGGATCAGCACGCGACCCACAGGGCTCACCAGGCAGACCACACAGGTCAAAGCCGTCTCAGCGTCTCTCTTCTCCCTCAGCGCCTGCTCGACCTGCTTCAACGCCGCTCGGCGGTCTTCCTCCGCGAGCGCCGCGCGATGCTGCAGTCGCAGCATCTCGGCCAGCAGCTCCTCGTAGCTCGTGCTCAGCGACACGTTCAGCCGCGCCAGCAGCGTGTTCACCTCGGCGATCACTCCGGCCGTGGAGGCCGTAGCTCCTTCGCCCTGCAGCGCGCTGTCCTTGGTCCAGACGTCGACGTCCTTGCGGACCTCCACGGACTGGAAGAAGTAGATCTGCGACACCGCGTACCACCTAATGCAGGCCTTGGACACCTGAACCTTGACTTCCCCGCCGCCGCTGGGCTCCTCCTCGTCGCGCACTTTACCGTAGCGCAGCACGCCATCGCTGTTCACCACGGCCACGATCTCCCCAGGTAGACAGGGACGCAGCGGCGCCAGTCGGACACTGGCGCGGTCCACGTCCGACAGCGGCTCGCCCAGGAGGTCGCGCAGTCGCTGCTCGATGAGGATCGGCAGTTGTTGCTCGCCCCTCGTGGCTGCAGATCGCTGGCGCGTCGGGTCGAACGACTGCAACGAGCCGACACCAAGGACATCTGCTGTACCGTGGACGCCAGGCTCAGTCGAGAAGGAGGCGCTGCAGGAGGTGGGCGAGCCGCCCCCGTCGTCTGCAGGCACCGGCGACGCGTTCACCATGTGCCGCTTTTCTCTTCTTGTGAGCAGTTCTTCTCTTCAACCTGATTACATTCAGCCAATCACAAGTTCGGTGTTATAACACAAAAGACAAAAGTGGCAAGTTTGATGCATGTTAACACAGTAGATAACTTGTTGATGTTTGGCTATCACCTTAGCTGCGCAATGTGCACGCCATCCACCTAGGACGGGACGTGGAAGACGGAGCTGGAGACGATGTTCTGGCGGCAGATCGGGCACGAGGGGCGCGGCAGCTGCTGCACGCAGGACGCGCAGTAGATGTGGCCGCACGGGATCAGCACGCGGTTCACCTGGTTCTCCAGACACACGGCGCACACGAGCGAGTCCTGCACCTCCTTCTTCTCGCGGATCACCGTGTCGATCTGCGCCGCCGCGGCGCGGCGACCGGCCTCCGCCACCTCCAGACGACGCTGTAGGCGAAGATTCTCGGCCATCAGGTCCTCGACGCTCGTGTCCAGCGTCACGTTCAGGCGGGACAGCAGATCGTTCACAGCCGACAAGACGTTCGAGGAGGAGACCGCCGTCGCAGGCGCCTTGACACCAGAAAATCCAGACACGATTTCACTGCCTTGAGCTTCGGAGGCAATCGCTACGACCGACGAGGGCAACGTGACGTTCTCCGAGGTGTTCTCGACGAGGCGCTCTGCTTGCCTTCCGCGAGCTGTGCCGTTGCGGCTGCTACTGGTTCCAACGCGAGCGGACCGGAAGAAGTACAGCTGCGTGGCCAGCATCCATCGCATGGACGCGCTGTTCACTTTCACTTCGTATCGACTCACCCCCGAACCATCACTGGGCTCCTCTCGCAGAATCTTTCCGTAGCACAGCGTTCCGCTTGCATCTTCAACCGCGACAAGCTCTCCAGGAAGACACGAGCGCAATGGGGCCAGCTCCACATTAGCACAGTCCGCCTCGCACAAGGACTGCCCCAGTACCCCACGAAGCTTCTCCACGATCAGCACGGGGTCTTCGTAGATGTCAAGCAGCTGCAGTACATCCGGAATCTCCATCTCGTCGCACGTCAAGATGGACTCGAGCACGGAGCAGTCCTGCAGCACCCCTCCGAGGAGCTGGTTGATGCATCGAGCGACCAAATGGCTCGCGCGCATTCCCATCTCAGAGCGCGCTTCGAGCGTACGCTTTGCAATGTAAATCCGCCTTCTGGTCTGGTCCAAGAAAGCCAAGCTGCCCTGGCGCGCGGTCTTGGTCACATCGATTCTACGGGCGGGGAAATCTAACTTTGCGATAAAGCGCGAATGCAGCTCAGCCACGCACTTGACTTCGTAAGTCGCCAAATTCATGATCCGTTGGTTGAGGTCTTCAAAGTCGGGTATAAATCCAAACGCATCGTACGATGACGCTTTCTGCTGCTGAGCCGTGATGACTTTACGCAAGCCGTCAGCAAATTGTTGCGAGGCCAATACGCTGCTGAAGTGCGCAATATCGTCACTAGCCAGCAGCTCAGTCGGATCCTCCCCCCCGTCCAACTCTTCCGTCACAACACTGGTAATTCCTGGCACCCCTAGCATCTTGCAGCACCTCGTACTGATGCGAGGGTGAACCACATGCAGCTCCGTGAGATCAATACTTGAGCAAAGCGATGCCGAGTCGTTATATGCCATCACTAGCATTGATTGCATTACTGCCGTACCCGACGGAAGGAAGATGCTGCTCTTCTCCTCCAGCGAGAGGCGGTGGTTTGACTCGACCATGGCGGCAACAAGAAGATCGATTGCACGAGCAGCTGCAATCAGCTCGTTCAAGTTCAGCGGGTGGCCACAGCATTCCTCATTCAGGTCGCGCAGCAGCCGAATGTAATCACTCACTTCGGGGGCTTCTTTTGAGCCTATGTGTCGAAATAGGGTGTCATACGCGCCGAACACTCGAGGTACTTCAAACAGTAGTGGAGCCAGGTTCTCGCCCAAATGGAAGAACAGGCGAGAGCCTTTAACCAGAGTAGAACCAACGGGAATGACTGCCGCATTGGCAAGACCTTGCTGGGTTTCTGCTCCCAGTTCTCCCCAATTCTCCTGCAGAAACTTGAAAAGTGCCTGGAACACATCGACCATTGGCAAAAAGAATTGCCAATCTAACGACCGAGACGATACAGCACGATCGCCATTTGTAATGGAAATCAAATGCGCCACGACCTGGCCCTGAGGAGGTGGGGAATGAATTCCCAAGCGACTATAAAGAACTCGCGGTGGTAGCGCCACGTTGGCCAAAATTGGCATAGTAGAGTACACCAGTGCCTGGTCATCTGGAGTTGCGCAATCCGAGTACTTTCGCACGACAGAGCGCGACGTAAACTGCCCTTCTTGCTTCTTGGGGATGTCGACTACAGACCCGTTCGAAATGTTCAATACATCCAAGGTTTCATACACAACAGCTGGGACGAACGATAGCGGGGCAATTCTCTCGAAAAATGACCGTGACCGATCAAACTTGTCAAAATTCTGGACGAAAAACTGATGCAGCGTTGTGATGAGATGCTCGTCTTCCGGTGTCAGTGCCTGTTTGCCTGAACACTGATCATCGATGCGTTGCGCGCACTCCACAAAAATGTCGACGGTAACTTCCGTTTGCAGACCAATCTCACCCATCAGATCCAGCCACTCGGTCGTCCGATAACGTTTACCTGGAAATCGTCCACGAACACCGGCATAAATTGTGGCGAGCTCGTTGTTTCGAGGGTCGCTGTAGGCACTCGCTGGGTGATAACTTGCGTCTTCACTTTCATCGTCCCGGAATAGGGCCGATGTCTTGAGTAAAGCCGTCAGTTCGGCATTACCACGCAGTGATTGCCATTTCTGCAGAAGAATATGCATTATCTGGTCGCGCTGGAGTTCTAGCAGCTCACTGTACATTGGTATGACGTACATCAAAAGCTTGCTGTCGCTCATTTCCTCCACACCAAGCTCCTTGTAGAACGCGTTTAAGCGTGGGTTACTCTTGAGAAAGCACTGCTGAGCATCAGGGGGCAGCGGAATGTCTGTCAAGTTGAGATCTGGCGGGATTAAGAAGAAGTCTTGTCCAGCGTGAATTGCGCAAGGTATGTTGCGGATATTCACGAAAATTGGCAGCTTTTTCAGTTTTTCCAGCTGGGCACGGTTGTAGCCCCCATTAGTTTCGCCGTTGTGACTGAAAAACTCGGCAATGAGCACTGCACGTGCTTCGCTTAATGCTTCCCAACGAAGTTCCTCCCAGTCCGAAGCAAAAAATCCATCAAGAACCACCAAACCCACGTCAGCAGTACGTGGCACGATGTCACGCTCCTGGCCCCCAAGATACGCAAGCTCCATCATTGTCACATTCAGTTCTGAGAGGAGGTTATGAAGCGTCTCGCGGCTACAAAACTCGTGTGATTCATCCTCGACTGGATACACGGGGACTGCGAAGCCTTCGCCAATTTCAGCACTTTCTACATCAGCAGTGTCGTCTTCATCATTGCTGAGGTTCTCAAGTGTCAACGATGCAGAACCAGGTGATAAGGGTACCGATCCATCAGCACCTTCGTATTCCGAAAAGGCCCCTTCACTCAGACTACATTCCTTGTTAGAATCAGATGGCGATGAAATAGCATCCATCTCAACGGTAAATGTCATGCTTTGTGCATCACCTGACCCTTCATCAGAAGCGGATGGACTTTCGCCATCACCTGAAACCTCTTCACCATCTTCTTCCCCACCTTGTTCCTCATCCCAGCTACCTTCATCAGGTAATTCATCATCCTTTTGGAATTTTGCAGAGCTTAGCTCCATCAATCGTTTGCGTTCCGCTTCCATGTTAGCCATTTTGCTTTCCTGCTCGGTAGCAGAAGATTGAAATGCCTCGGCAACTTGTGCAGATAAATCGCTGTCGGCCGAGTCGGCCCAAACACGCACAGCCATATCCATCTTAGCGCAAGAAACCAGTCGTGAATCCTTCACGGGGATTAACGGCCAGCTTGCAAAATATCCCAAAGATCGGCGCTCAAAATGCACTACCTGCCAGAAGCGGTAGAGCCACAGCTGGTCAATTTCAATTGGCGAACTTGGATCCCAGTTGACAACTGTTTGATTTTTCCAGGATGGCGGCAATATTCGCTCAATGTTATCCGAGAGGGTCTTGATAGAAAAAGCAACCAAACCGAAAACAGATGTGAATCGACTCTCAGAGAAGTACTTGTGAAGTCTTTGGAACGCTGCCAGAGATACAAACAGGTTCCCAAGTGGCCGGAGCAATTCGACTTGGTTGAACGACGCGAGCACGTAGCTTGTTCGGCGTTGATTCACTCGAAGCACACCAATGCTGCCATCTTCCAGCGGTAGCAATGAGAGCCCATGAAATTCGGCCCATACAGGATCTGTTTCACTTGGCAACGGAAAAGGCAAATCACTCAGGCAATATTCCAACAAGGATAAGGAGACATCTGGGTGGACCTCAGAGCTGCTCACACTTCTCAAAAAGCGACGCATAACTTTAGGCGTAACGGCGTAAATGCGCGACGGCAGAAGTCTTGAGCAATCTTGCAGAATTCTGGACGGTATGTTAAACGCTGGAAAATGCAGTTGAGCAAACGATGCCACCTGTATGAATAAATACACACCCATACTTCGTTAGTAACATTAAGGTTCGACAACTGCATACCTTTAAAGCGAGATTACCTGGATGTTCATGCCGTCCAAATCAAGTTGGTAGCCGTTGCTCAGTGCGCGGAAGATGCCGTCAGTGCATAGGAACAGCTCCCGTGTGCCAACCAAATGGTATGTATGCGCCTGCACTAGAGCACCAAGCTCTTTATCTCCGCACTGAAAGAACGCTGTCGTTAGTACCGTCACAAGAAAAAAGTGGTTCTCGAAGGGCTTACTGTACCTTTTGTAATGTCGGCCAGATATTGTAAAGTGCCTTGGAGAAAGAGTTTTCGTAGCGCCGTCTTGCAACCATAAGAAGCTTTGCATACGCGTCCGACGCGCCATCTTGTAGGAGAATGCGGTTCCATCCAGCTGCAACATGTTGCTCGCTGCCACTTGCATCAACAACATCGCCAACTCGACCAGTTTGGTTTGAAGGTGCTGATAACGCAAGCTGCTTGTCCTTGATAGTCTTCTTGAAGCAACCATTGATGTGGACTGGTAGCCCCACATGTTGGTGCGTGTTTACAATCTTGTACACATGGCCGCGCAGTCGAGGGGCTGGGTTACCATCGCGGAAGGTATGGCACGCTACACTCACATACGGCGTCGAGTGAAGCATTTCATGGACTGGAGTGCAGGCCAAATCACGACTCCTTCCCAGTCCTATATTATCTGCAAAGAGCCAAGTGTCACGATGCTGTCGATTTTCCAATTCAAGGTTGACCACGAACTCCATTTGGTTTTCAGGAGTCACTGGACTTTTGAAAAAGCTCTGCAGCGAGAACTTTTTCTTCCACTCTTGGTTTTGACGTGTCATGTTGCGTTTTCGAAGCGTAGACTCGGGTGAATCAAGAGAAACCTCGCCATGGCAGTGAGATGCAAACTCGGATTCCTTACCCACACTCCAAAGCGAAACACGGTGAACGGACTCGGTGAATATCAACGTCTGGTATAGTTGCGACTTCAAGAATGCAACCAGTTTTTCTGCTTTCCTCGCATCCAGTACATAGGATGACACAGCTGATCCCGTTTTGCGCCAGGGGAATCGAATCAATGTACTTTGCATCCCTCGGGATACGTTGCTTGGACAAGAAGGGAGAGTTGTAAATGGGAGTAGCTGGTCCGGATAGCGTACAAAATCTTGGCTTAGCACTTCATACCGTCGACCGATGCTTGTCGCCCGGCCCGAGGCTGGTGTTGAGCCTGTTGTTGCTCCGGCAGATGATGACAGATAATATCCCGTTGGGTCCAAAATGTAGAAACCATCCCCGCTGAGAATTTGCATGCAATCCGACACAATAAAACCACAAAGCAGACCAGCGCGCGAAGACTCTCCATGGAACAGAGTGTTTATATCGTTTTCGCTCAGCACCATGCCATGGATGTGAATGCATAGTGCTTCATCCTGAAGAGATTGCAATGATGGCTGGATCACACGCTGTGACGAGTGGTGCCGGCTATCCAGGAAAAAGTCCACTTGTGTACCTCCGAATCGCTCTGCTGCAAGAATCGTTTCCCACAGGAGCGCGTGGTACCATTCTGATCGAGAGGGCAAGACACTTTGCAACGCATCAGCGGGTGGGCAAACAACGCGCCGACTGGTCACCGACGTCTGCGCAAGTTTAGAGTGCAACGAAGAAGCACCCAGCAGTCCTGCAACAGCTTTAGGGACTTTCTTAGATACAAACGTCGCTCCCCGTCGAACTTCTCGTGATTCGTTCCATTCCATGTCATCAAAGGTCAACTGGACGGCAGGAATAAGCCGATTCGACTGATCCAGCAAAACCATTTCTTGTGATATGAATGAGCCCAGCGCGGACTCCAACGACATATCGTCCGCGACAATTTCGTAGATTTTTAGGCACGCTGCCACTTGCTTCTCATTCAAAGCTACATGGTGTGGTAGCCTCATGATCGCCTCTAAATAATCGACTGCAGTGAATACGTCCTTAAGGCCAAAGGAAGTCAGGAGCGACCGCGGGATAATATGCTCGCTTGGGCAGCAATATAAAAGAGGTTCCAAGGTTGCGTCGGCCTCCACAGCGATTTGGCACGGGTAAGCAAATCCTTTGCCTGTCCAGATCCATAAGGCATTCGCCAATTTGCGGTGCACAGGAGACGCATTCCAGCCCTCTTCGTCTGACAGTCGATAGTTCTCCAGATTTTCATACATCAGATGGACTTCTGATAACGGAAAACGCCAACTCGGCGAAGTAGAAGACGGCAGTAGTTCCTCTTTCTCTTTTTTGCAGCAGTATTCTTCCCATTGGGAGCCAATAGCTTCGAGCTGCTTTGCGATCACAAAAGAGTCGACTTGTTCATCCCACCCAAACGCACCAATGAGCTCTTTCGACGTTAACTCACCGTCCAGAATATCCATTGAAGATGAACAAAACCACTAAATGTTGTAAATGAAAGCAAGAGCACACACAGATTAGGGTCGTTTGAGATCAAATCCAAAAAAAAGAACAACAGTACTTACCGCATCTCTGAGTGGTCGCACTTTCAAAGCATTTGAGAGATAGCCTCTTCCGGTCGAACTTTTCCACGGCATTGCAGGGTCGAGTGGCTTCAGCCGAACAGGTAGCCACTGAACTTCCTTCAAGTCCGCCACAATATCCTGCAATGCTCGGCTTTCGCTGTTTTCTTCTTCGTCAGTCACGGAATCACTCGATGTTGACTCCGACATCATTGAATCAAAGTGCTTGTTGACAATTGAGAGCAAACTGTGAGCCTTGAGGCACGCCCGGTCGGAAGAATCTTCGCCGTCTTCTTTATACATCACCTCAATGGAACGCGCGCTTTCCAGCACCGCATGGCAGGACAGCCCTGTACGAAGCCCCAGTGACCGCAGAATTTGAACCACCGATGGTATTGAAAAGGCTTGAGCCGGAAGACTGTTCTCTCCCACTAGTTCACTCAGCTCGATCACACTAGGATCGTGAAGCTGGTTGACTGCTCGAAAAACTCGTTTCCTGGATGGGATGATTGCTTGGGTTGTAATAACATCGCGAAATCGTGGGTCGTTTCGTTGGTGGTAAGGGAGCGTTTCCAGTGCACCGATGATCACGGAATCGACCAAGTCTCCATCCTGCTTTTCCAATACCGGCAATTGAGGGAAAACGTGATCCAGTAGGATCTTCGTATAGGTCCATTCATCGACCCCGCAGTCGCGCAGAAATCTTCTTAATGCCTCTGTTTCAACACGAAAAAAAGAGTCGTTAAGAACCCTAATATCGGCAGCTGCATCAGGTAAGTAGCCTCCTCGCCTTAAACTGACAAACTGCACGCTGCTGTCGTTTAGGGCACGAGTAGCGTTAGGAACGGACTTCGAGTGCACAGGAAAAATTGGGAGTTCGAAGAGAATTGGCTGGAAGTCATTTGACACAGCTTCGAAAGTATTCTGAGCGAAGAAGTCACAGAGCACCTGCCGCTCGGCCTCCGACGTCGGAGCAAAAATTTCATCGAAGCTTTGTCTGTCGTGTCGGAACTGATGGCGGCTTAACGCTGCCAGAAGACCATCCGAAGTCACCTTATGAGCATACTTATGTGTCAACAGCCACTGCGCGCTCCTTTCACCACTCACGTACAACGTATCCACAATATAAATACCAACTTTCGCCAGCACTTGCTGTAGCTGGCATAGTGGTTCCGACAACAGTGGGGCTGTTTCCGAGTGAAAAAGAACGAGACTGGCGTTTGCAGATAGACAAACCCATCGATTACCTTCGTCACAAATTATGGGAACCAACGGCCACTTCATGAAAACCTGGGGCAGTTGTTCAATCGTCTGTAACTGCGTCTCCACATACGTCCACAACAGGCGTATCCACTCTTTTTTGGCTTGAGTCTCCTCCACTTCTGAAGTTGCCTCGAGAGCAAACACATCATCATCAATTTTGCTCCAACAACGGCCCAGCACGTGCGGCAAAAAGTTATCTAGTATGGCTGTGAGGTCGACCACGCTGAGATTCGAGTTCTCATACACAGACGACAATTGGTCAAACAACCCCTTGAATTCCTCGCGCACCACACGATGCGGAAAGTCAGCCAAAAGTTGTTCCTCTATCGCACTTCCAAAAAAGAAGGTAAGGCACTGCTCTCTGCTTACGTTCCTGTCATCATTCTGCACGCTCTTGTCAGTAAAGCAAAGTCTTCCAAACTTTCCGTCATTTAAAGGCAGCAATGGCAGTTGGTGAAGAGCTTGCGTCGCGGGAAGGTTTGAAGAGCCTAGACAGTCCGACATGCAGAACTGAACAACTCGCTTCAGAGCATTCTGATCCAAAACGGGCAGAAAATTTCCTTGTCGCGTCAGTTGTCGGAAAAACTCAGGTGTCATCGCTCCATAAACTGCTCCAAGCTGAATTAACAAGTTGCGCAGAGCCGTTGGCAGATGAACTGTCGCCAGTGACGCTTTACCCAGCGCAACCTCAAGTGTGCCCCAGTCACTCAGACTGTCGTCTACTAAAACGCACGAGCTTGGAGCAACTGACTTCCTGGGGCTCTCCACGGGCGTACTATTCATCGGTTGGACCGTTGACACGAAGAACATCGGCCTGTTCTTCATAATCCGAAAGAGCTCCAGCGTGATACTGTCCCACGGGCTCGAAGGGAGCTTTGTCGGAAAAAATGATAAATATTGAGAAGGATCCCCCTGGCACATAGCTTTCGCTTCCAGAAGGAAGGATAAGTAGGCAGGAGCGACCGCATCCACCAACAGATTTGCGTTCCACTCCGATCGCAGTTTTCCATCACCACTCATGTCATCTCCAATCCAAATGTCGCGTCGATTCGAGGACAATTCGAAGTAGCCGTTGACGTGGACGGGTAAGCCAATACGAACAGGAAGAGGCAAAAAACAAAATGCGCGCCCTTCCATCGGCACTCCGTCAATACGACTGGCAATACCAACCCACGGAATAAGCTTTAAGGATTCGTTCTCAGCAGCACAAGCCATGTCACGCGCCTTTCCGCCACCAATTTGGTTGCATACCAAATATTTTTCGATCGTCTCCTCCATGTCACCTATGGCCACTTCTGACACTTCTTGAACCGTTGAATTATCAGCTTTACCGAAGCGGCGGAACGATTCTTGCAGTCCTCGTTGCTGTTGGCGCCGAATATGGAGCACCTGGGTCACGGATGGGAGTTCTTCCGTTGACGTGGAACGCAAGCGGGAATAGAATTCTCTTTTAGCGGATAACTCCGTCGTGCCACGTGTGCTTCCCGGTGAATCATTACTCTGCATAAATCGATCAATTTTCCGCCATGATTCGCCTCGATCTTCTTCGGGCACTTCTGCCCCATATAAAAGCTCAGGCGGTTGGCCGATCTCTGATTGAACATACACTTCCACTTTGTGAACGTTCCGAAGGAACAGCATTGTGTCAATGATAGACCCCTGGAAGCTTTTGAATAATTCCACAATTTCGCGGTTCGAGTAGCCTCGACGCTTGATTTCGCTGCTCTCTGCAAGGGCACTATTACGCAGTGGAAATCGAAACAAGGTGCCCCTGTAATGATGCTCTAAGTCGCATCCAAATACATCTTTGAACGGTGCAAATTGGTCTGGAAACTGCTTCACAATGCTCGCATTTGCGAATCGAATCTTGATTCCCGGGTTCGCAGCCGAAATACCGGGCAAGTGGGTGGCGTGAGGATCAAACATCACTGCGCAAAAACGGCCGCAGTACGTGAATAAAATTGCCCGCATCTTCATAGATCACCATACTAAAAGCAGTACAGCAAATTAAGTTTGTGACGTACCGATAGATTTGGCCGAAACAATCGAAGGCAGGTCGGTGAAATGGTACACCGAGTTGAATCCTAGTCCGAACCGTCCCGTTGTCGCAGCACGTTGAAGCTTGCTGGCTTGGCCGATACGCGCAAGATTTATAAAATCTCCATCGCTGAACTCAGCATCGTTGTACTTCAAATACACAGACACCATAAAAGTTAGAATGGCAAAATAAAATGCAGAACATACCATAAAAGAGAAACGTACACAATACAGTGATGGTCCTTGCCATTTCGCCATGGCTGGACTCAGCAGTGACGAAGTCCCGTATGTACAGCTGTTGTATAGCACGCACACACGGGTTGCCCCTGCGTCGTCTGCGTTTTGAATGAGCTCACTAATAATATTCGGTCCATCAGGATACTGTTCCAGAATGTGCGCAATTCGCTTTGTTAATGCTTCGGTCTGACCAAATGCCTCGACATCATTTTCAGTACCGAAGGACATTGCTTCGTGGCCGCTTTCACTCAATAACTGGCTGCGTAAGGAACGAGATCCGATTTTTGCAGCCACTTCGTTTGAAATCTTTGGGTGAACAAAACGTGTAGTCCCTGAAGATGTCTCGTAGTCACGTTTATCCAGCCAAGGGGCATCGTCATATGTCAAATTTGCTGCGAATTCTAGTACTCCATTTCGATCCGGGGCGAACAACTCGTAATTGGAGTGGTGTTGCAGCGTGTCACTGATCAGTTGGATCAATCCGATCACTGTTGTCAGTTTATCGCCCGAGAGAGGGGTTGCCTTCTCGTTTCCTTCCATTGAAGTCACCACAGCTGAGCATTCCTTGCGCATCGCTCCAAGAACATGTACGTAATCCGCCAGTGCAAACCTTTCTCGGACACCAATCGCTCGTAAAAAGGGTCGGAAATGAAGTAGTTCATTGGGAATCGTATACAAATAGGGTTCCGCATTCACAACAGCCACAGTGGCCACGTGGCTTGCTGACACAAAGCGATCACCAACCCATACGTACTTGCCGT
Source organism: Phytophthora pseudosyringae (assembly GCA_019155715.1). Classification (NCBI taxonomy): domain Eukaryota; phylum Oomycota; class Peronosporomycetes; order Peronosporales; family Peronosporaceae; genus Phytophthora; species Phytophthora pseudosyringae. Next base: position 32,603 of record JAGDFM010000350.1, read on the forward strand.
TGCCAGATAAGATCGCCAACACTTGGTTGCAGCGTTCACCTTGCTCGGTCTCGAAAAATTTGGACAGGATCTGGTATATGTTGTACACTGCGGACCAAACCACATGGATGTCCCCATCACCGCCGGATTTCAGATCAGTATCACCTTTTTCTTGCTGGTCGTCAAACAATATTGACATCTCCTTGAGCTGAGCAGCAATTGTCTCAACTGGTAAACACTTATCCCATCCCAGCACGCCTCGCAAAGCCTCTGAATGCACTGAGCACTTCATAATGTGAAATTGAGACGAACAAAGCCACAAATGTTTTGTTGGCCGGGATTGCTGCGGCGATGCAACGATAACGCGCTCCCCTTGTTTGTACCATGGCGCTGAGGGGTGTGGTTTTGCCTCGCACACTGGGACCCACACGATGATCGCTAATTTTGCTTTAAAATCTTCAATTTCAGCTCCCTCCATCGCTTGTTCCCCCTGCTCTTCTGCGGTTGGCACGCTGTCATGATGTAGTGTGTCCAGTCCGCGTGAGCGGTCATCGCCTAAAATGTTTCTCAAGAAGCGAATGCCCTTGCTTTTTTTGCTTTTCGTCGCATGAGCCGTATGTGTTTGTCGTTGAAGAGGTGATGGAGTTACCAGTTTGCCCATATGGGTGTCCACATACTGAAAGAATTTACCGGAACGGGAGCGCAGCTTCTCGCACATTTCATCCAGCTCAGGCTCCTCTTTTAGCCCAGCGCTGCCAGCCGTAATCTTCGTTTGATCATTCTCCAAAGATACCGCTAGCGACAAAATAGATCGACGTGACAACGCACGCTGCAGTCCTATAGATCTCAGCGCAGCAAGTGGCTGCGCATCTTGAAGCTCAAGCGCTGGGAAAAACGACTCGTCCATGATTTCCATAAATTCGTCAATCTCTGGGTCATACAAGTCACCAATAGACTTCAGATCTCCCGCCATTGTCGGGAAAATTGGTGCAGTCTCGATCATGCTTGACAAAATGCCGTCGTGGTCCTGCGCTAGCAAAGTAGGTAGTTCTGCCAGCAACTGGTAGACAAATTTTACGCGTGCGTTGGGTTCAATGCGATTGAAACGAGGGATCAGGTACTTCGCAAAAAACTCCACTTTAGAGATCTGTCGAACACCCAAGTGTGACAGGAAATCTGCCAGTACTGTGTCGCCTTCTTTCACAAAAATGAAATTATTGTCGAGATATTTTGAAGAAATGCCCATGCATAGCAAAGGTTCATGGCTTTGCTCCTCGATCTCTGGCAGTGACACAAACACAGGGGAAAACCCACTGTCGGTGTTTTCAAGATCACCTTCAGCGCTCATCCACTTGACATCTAGCTCTTCGACAGCCTTAATGGCTCGAAATCCCGGAAATATAGGCAGATTGCTGCAGATTTGTTTGTGATTCGCTCCGAAGTCTTCAATAACCCCACACGTCAGAAATTTGAGCAGCTGTTCCCGATCAGTCCTATCGGCGTGTTCGAACACTTTATTCACCCGAGTCGGCACAGTTAAATCCCCTACACCTAAGACCACTCCAATGCACGACAGCACACCAACAGCAGTCGGCTGGTGAATATATTGCCATACCTCCGGGTTGGGCTGGAAAGATGCAAACAGGTTTGGAAGAAGTAGACGCACTTGAATTTTTTCCAAACAACGGAGGCAACCATCAGGAATAAGCTCGGCGCTCAGCACACCTGCTGAAACACTCAACTGCGCCAGTGTGTGTGCAGACGTTGGCACAATCGGCCACTTATCCTTAAATGATGAAAGGTGCTTGTTCGTGCCAATGTAATTCCAGAGCTGTCGAAACCATTCCTCATTTGGTACATCCCCGTCGTCGATTCCACCCCAAGGAACTGCCAGTTTCCCAAACCACGCAGCAGGCAACACTACAGCCAGCATATCTTCAAAGCCTTGATAATCCAGCTTTTGCACGTTAAGTTGCCTTTCCGCCACTTTCGAGGAAAGAAGCTTCAATTCATTTGTACTAATAGCTTCGATATTTACTAAATGTCCACGGGCTTTCTCCAGCAATTCCAATTCTTGTCGGGTCGGGATCAGAAACGTGGTATTGGTTCCTTCTCCGTTTACAATAGACGGATTCGGATTCTGAAGTAACCAATTCAGCGCGGTTTCCACTCCATTTTTGTCTCCAGCGACTGCTAGAGCGTAAACAGCATGCTGTCGCGTGAATCCCATGGAGCACAAGTATTCGAGTTCGTTAGGATCAAGTTTGGAGCGATTCTCAAACGCTCGAAGCGTTCCATCAGCGACCGGGAGAAAGTTGACGCCGACAAGGGCATTCAAGTGGCCTGGTTCCAAATCACTCAGCATAAAGCCTAGCAAGCACTCGGTAGCTTCTCGGTTACCTGCATGACCAGAATGCTTGATTTTATATGCCTCCCGTACGGTTTGTGGCTCAACATACGACGGAACCGTTCCTGTCTTTACCAGGACACGCTCAAGATCTTCAGCCAAGTTCCGGACCACGGGAAAATCGTCATCAATCAGCAGTTGCTTCAGTTTCTTCGAGTTCGAGTAACTGCTACGAACGACTATGCTTTCCGCGGGACACACCCATCGCCCTCCTCCAGCCTCGCTGTACAAGCAAGGTTTACTGCGAATCAACGAGAAAAACGCGTAAGTTAGCGAGTCCCAGGGTGCTGGCGGGAGTGCTTGAGGTAGCAGCTGAACGTGTTGATCAGGCTCCATAACTTGGTTGTTAGCCACATGCAAGATCGCTCGAGCATAACATGGAGCAATCACATCGCGAAGTAGGGAAATATTCCACTGAGCACGGAGCAGGCCATCCCCGCTTAGACCCTCTCCAAACCAAATGTCTCGACGGTTTGACGAGAGCTCAAAGTATCCATTCACCTGATGAGGACAGCAAAAAACAATTGTCGTTAGTGATAATAGAGTTGTGCCTTGTGGGGATGTGCTACTTACGTGCACTGGTAAATACGTATGTGTTGGCAATGGCAGAAAACAAAATGCCAAACCAGACGCAGCAGCATCTGCAGAATGAGAACTCGTTGACACAGCTACGCCACCCCACGGAACAAGACGCTGGCTCGCGTTGGCTGGCTCGCAAGCTATCTTGGTGCATTCTCCACCGCCAAGCTGATTCATGATCAGATACTCGTGTTTTTTCGTCGCACAAGCGATGCAATCGCGAGCTTCGATATTCAATGGATAGTCGCAAATTATTCCTGTAAATGCAGCAAGAAATTAGTACTTAAGTAGACATCGACATGATCAGTGTTAGACTGTTGCCATCAAGCCAGAATACCATCAGCGGAGAACTGCCGGGCGGGAAACTGAAGAGACGAGCCCAGGCTTGTGTGCTGTAGCGATCGTTTTGCTTCAATCTCCGGCGTCATATTGTTGATCAGCGCTTCGTGCAGAATAGTCGGGGCTTCTTCTCCAGCTCTCCATTCCCACACCGATATTTTACACACGTTGCGCAAAAACAGCAACACGGTCGGCAAGTTGTCAGCAAATTCCTTAAGCATTTCTGCCATTTTTGCAGGCAGTTGAGCACGATTCGAGAGCTTGCTCCGCTGAGCTTGCTCTTCCGTTCGAAGTGCAAGACGAAATATTGTCCCCTTCATTAAAATAATGAGTTAGGGAATATAAGAAGGCGTAAGTGGAGTTGATACAGGTTTCCACCTACCGAAAAGGGTTCCAAAAAGTTGCACCCGAAGCATCGGAAAGGAGTGATTTGATTGGGGAAGTTGTTCACCAGATCAGGATGCGTAATATAATTGATCATTTTTCCTGGGTTGCTTGGGTTGACGTTTGGCAAATGGCAAGCCTGTAGTGATAAACAGGAAAGCACGCGCATTAGTTTGTCGTCTTCAGCAATCCTGCTCCAATGACCTTCTGGTTATGTTTAAGTGGTGCTCTCCACGCACCTGAGGGTCAAAGAAGACCAGCTGCGACCCGCTAACAAACGCGGGAAGATCCGTCACGTGGTAGACTGCATCACAGTAAGCGAGAAACAGCACCAGTAGCCAAAACGTTAATTAACGAGCCATTCGTTGCCAAAGATCAAATTGTATCAGCAAGTCAGGTTGCCGTACCGGAATTGAAGCCTACACCGAAGCGTCCGGTTTTCCACCCTTTCGAGTTGTCCTTCTTGAGCGAGTCCCCAATGCGCTACAAGTCCACATAAGCATTAGCTTCAAGCCCACTACACCACACAGTAGCAACGCCTTCTCTCTCTACCTGGATCGATTGAAAGTCGGCATCAGTGAACGTAGCATTATTGTGGACCAACAGCGACGGGCCTGCAGTCCAACCAGCACAGCCAAATAGTGTCAATCATTACACTGGGAAAATATTCTCCCCGCTCTGAGCATCGCAAGCCCCCGACTGACCCTGGAACGACGCGAGTTTCTCGTACGCGAGCCCCGTGGCCGCGTGCTGGCGGTAGTCCAGACACAGGTTCACCTCCGTGGCGCCGGCGTCGTCGGCGTTCTGGACCATCTCCTTGAAGATGGACGTGCCCTCTGCAGGAGGCATAAGACCGAAAGTGGGTCAGTCAACCCATGCAAGATCACTACTTGGGGGGGGGGGGGGGGGGGGGGGGGGGGGGGGGGGGGGGGGGGCGGGCGGGGGGGGGGGGGGGGGGGGGG
>JAGDFM010000351.1:371-43776 GCA_019155715.1 Phytophthora pseudosyringae
TTCGAAGCAGTACAAGAAGCCACAAGTATTCAAAAATATGAAAGATCTGAATTTAACAATTCTGAATTAAATCCAGTTTTTCTTGTTTTAACTAATATAATCATGACTTTCAAAGAGTTAGCCGTTTTATCATCCATCCCAGAGTCCAAACTCAAGCGAGCTTTCAAGACCGGTACTCTATCATTGACCAAAGATGAGCTAAGTGTACGCTCCATCTTCATCCTGAATCATATGCTAAAGCTCTTCGAGCGCGCAAATCAGGCAAAGGAACTCGTTTGGCTATCACGAAGAAGGAGATTGGGTATCCGTTCAAGTACATGCAAGGTGGTGGCATGCATGGAGCGAGCAGTTGGTCGAAAATTTGGGGAGGAGTGAAATCCGTGTATCGCTTTGCCAAAGACTCGGGAATTCTATCTCGCGTTGCCGATGCTGCAGTACCCGCTCTGGCAACCGCGCTCGGAGCACCACAGGGGGCAATTCCTGCTCGTGCTGCCATCAAATCGATGACTGGTATTGGTATATACGATGACGATAGCGAGGGCGGAAGGCTATCCATGGGTGATGTTAAGAAGGGTGCTAAACGCGCGCTAGCCTACACGAAGCGGAAGGGAATCCTTACCGATGCCGTCGACGCCGGAGAATCGTACCTAATAAGCAAGGCAACGAAGCCGGAGCATGGAGATCTAATCAAATCCATTCGAGGCGAAGTGCGACGCAGATATGGCGTTGAAGTTTCCACTGTCCCATCTCAGAAGGCGAAACGACCCGTCAAATTCGCTAAGGGCTCGCAGGAGGCTAAGGATCACATGGCTAAGCTGCGTGCTATGAGAAGTAAGGGTAAGGCTGGAGGAAGCTTTAGATTATAAGCGTTTGAGAAAATGTAGCATTAGTCAGCTTATTTTTTTTGGCTGAGCAAGAGCATGATCGAGACCGAGGTATCGCGGAACTTGACTTTCTGATCATTTTGGTTGTAGATACTAATTGTAATCGTCGATCGAGATCCGTTGTGATAATTTATCCAAGCATACTGGGAAGGCTTGTACGATATTAGTTGACCAATTTCAGCGTCTCCGCGATCGAAAGCACTGAGGATATCTCCAGAAACTACATAATCGTTCTTGATCAAATCACAACGAACGATGTAACTACTCGTTGGATGAATTTGGGGAATGCCGTTTGAGAGCTGGGCGCTTGCCACCGTGGCAGATGTTGCCGGATAGGTTCCTAACGAAAGGCCAACGACAGAACCAAACGCGGCATTATCAATGATTACACGAGGGACGCGCGTCGTTGTAGGCAAACCAGTACCTCCAGCGGAATATAGACCAGTAGCGGGTCTGGTCCACGTACCGCCTGCAGTTGGGACAGCCGTTGGTGTTGGCGAGAAATCGAATTGAGCAGCGTAATAGACACTGTTCTCGCTCAATTGGATATAGAAAGCGTTGTTCCCCCAGAAATCACCCCGATACTTGGTACTGAGTCGCACAAGGCTATATTTATGTCTCAGGCACGAATTACATTCAGTGACTCGGAGCTGCGAGCCAGGCCCTCGAGACCCACGCGAAGATCCCAGAGATCCTTTCTGTTCTCCGGAGCTCGAGCGTGCAGGATTAGCAGAGGAGGACGCCACTTGTGCCAAGGTCGAGAGAGTCTGCGCGGCCTGTCCAGAGCTCATAGGAACAACCACGTGAGCCACTGGACGTGTCGAGAGTGGTGTGTAATCGTCACAGCTATCATCATCCCGGTCTCGGGCTTGCACGTGAATCAACGTCCGGGTCTCAGTTGGCATGTCCGAGCTGGTCCAGTAATGCTCGGGAAGCTCCCGGAGTCGAGACCAAAACTCTTCGACCTTGCCATTGGTCATGATGAAATCTAGCAGACCTGTCAGCGAAAAACGTCCAGCCTTGTCAAGCTTAGCTTCCAGTTCAGCGATGCGTAAGGCTTGAGACTGGGCTTGGTCACGAAAACGTTGACTCTCAGCCACGGCGTCATCATACTGAGAGCCGAGGGCCTTGAGTCGGTTCTCCAAGCCCAAGATGCGGAGCTTCTGAGCCCCGATCCCAGTCTGATCTGATGACGAGGCAACGCCAGCGGGTCGGGCGTGACGTTACTGCTCGAGTTCCGAGATTTGCCCTTGCAAATGCTCCTTTTGCTTGAGCATGGTGGAGACTAGCTCGCCAACCTTGCTGGATAGCTGAACGTTCGTCACCACGAGGACAGGATCTGAGAGACCTGCCTGCAGAGCTTGTACGCGGTCGAGCAACACGCGGAGCAGCTGAAGAGAACCGAGGACTTGGGCGAAGAAGCCTTCCACGCCGAAACATCGCAGCAGCGGTAGCATCTCTCGATCACACTGTATGCGAACGAGGGGATCGACGAGGTCAGGAACCGGTAGGCCACGTTGGCTCACCGGTAAACAAGAAGCTTGTGACTGGAGTCCCGCCCCGAAATTGCGTCCAACGAGGCCCCATCCGCCGTTGTAAAGCTCGCCACCGGTATTACGCGTACCAAGCCATTGGGGCCCTGTTCCAGGCACTCCCGACGAGCCACATCTGTCAGAGACGCTGGAATTCACACGCTCTGCGGCACTGGATCGAATATTGGTGGACTGGTTGGTGACGACATTGACAGAAGTGGCGCAGGGACGGGTACCGCAGGAACGAGTCCTGTGGGCGCTGCGGTCAGGCATGTGGTCGTCGCCGGCGTGAACACTGATGATGAATCGTCTCTGCTTGTGAGCCCACGGCGTCGTGCTGACCCGAGACGGGAGCGATCCCATGGTCGAAGTCGCTGGTGCTATCGATACCGACGGCAGCTGCCGGCTGAGCCCTTGCGAAGACGCGGACGAGCTCTGGTCGGGTGCCTTGGGAGCCGACATGTGTGCGTGGATCTGCGCGCGAAGTCGAGCGCGGAAGAGTTGGGGGTGCACGATGACCCCGTTGGTGCAGATCGGAAAGTGTGTGGAGCCAAGATTCGAGAGTCCAGGTAGCTTTCGATGCGACCGGGACTGGGCGTTGACCGACATCCGAGGTTGTTCGACTTGGGGTCCAACTCGAGAGTGATTGATATCTTTGGACCCAAGGCGTACAAGGGACGGTTGTGATGAAGTGAGCCAAATTTCTTGGCTACAGTCCATCAGTCGGTCGTCAGTTACCCCAGCCCCTGCGTCGTGGAAGATGCCGCCCAGTTTCAACCCGTCGAGAGATGTCGTAGGACACCCCAGCGTGTGACCATGTGGTGGGTCCCAGCATTTTTTCTGGATCCCAGGTCCCAGTTCCATGCACAGATCCCAGGATGGTGTACGATATTCGAAGGGCGACTGTTCGCGTGAAGGGTCGGTTCGAAATATCTGGCGTACTGCAAATCATCTTGGGCACCCTGCCGAAGATTCGATGACCTCATGGCAATCGTCCAATCGATGTCCGCACAAGCGACGACGTGGGTTAACCCAGGTTGACTGCATGCTTCCAGCCAATACTCGTTCGCCGCTCAAGATTTAAGCGCTGCTAAGTCACTGACTAAGCGCGCTTCACTTCGTTTCAACTTCAAGATGTAGCTATTTGATAGCGGAGCTGCCGCCCTAGCTGAAAAAGGCCTCCGTTTGCATGTGTTTATTCAATCAGAGTTCAATTTGCCCCGAAGGACGCAAGTGAGTGTGGAAGGTCGCATCTGTGTGCAGCCATACATCGACCAAGTAACCCCCAAGGTGTGAGGCGGACTCCAAGATAAAAACTCAACTCCCTTTACCAAGTTATTTCGACTTCGCTCGTTCTGGCTTTGTATTTCATTTCCCCACTCGCGATTCGTCGAGTCTTCTGATTGGTGTCCTGGCGGTACTTCATATCTTCGGGTCGAAGGTGATCGGCTCTGCAGTTATCGGCAGTGTCTCGGTTCTGGGACCCCATTTTGGTCCCCGAGTAGAGCCAGGTGCACGTGTTCCTGGAATTGGTCGAGTTTTGCTCGCCTGGTGTAGGCGTGGTGCGCGGTTGTCCCAGAGTTAGTGCGAGTGCTCTGGATTCGGACGGGCTCATTCCGAGCCAACAACTCCTGACTCCTCTTGAATCTGAGGAGTGAGTGACGATCCTTGACGCGGTTCTCAGTTAAACCGCAGGAGGAAGTGAAGTGACTGGAGCGACTCGAAGCCGGAGTTCGCTGAGAAGAGTGGAGGCTGTTACGACCCGTGTCTGTGGAGTGACGTGTGTATATTCAAGAAAACTCGGGGCATTTCGAGTTCGGATCAACACGTGCAGACTGAGACCTACTGAGCCAGGGCCAAGTTCCGCTCAGGTAGGATTGTTTGGAGATACTTGGATCTGGGTGTAGCTGGTGTGGCCGCCTCACGATTGGGCCCACAGCGTAGCCTTAGTCAACGAACCAAGTCTGGAAAGGGGTTTACAAGCGAGGACTCACACGCCACACTCGGACTAGCGATAGTCTGAGTGTTCTGAGATCGAGTTTATTGATCCCATTTTCAAGGTCAGATTTTTCCCGTGGCTTAGGACACCGCCTCGCCACAAAAACAACTGAGCCAAAGGCATCACACAAGTGCAAAACCCCAAATGCAGGATCAGCGTCAGCACCAACTGTAGCTTTTACTCAGTAGGTAATGCACGCTAGTCGCATGAAGCTACCCACCATTTACATATACTCACAGCGAATACGATACGATACATATTCACAAGTATACCAGCCCGATCTGATAATAGCAACGTTTAAAAGTACGATCCGAATTTGCACGAAGTAAAGTAAATTTACGACTCCGCAGGTTATAGTTAATGTGTAAAATTGTACGATCTCACTAGTTATAGTTTAAGTATTTTGACTTCATGTTACCTGGTTAATCGTAAGATCTTTTAGTAAATCACAAAACTATATGAAAGGGGACCAAAATGTAACATACCGAAGTATTCCTACAAGGTAACATTTACGCGGCAAAGTGACCATCTTGCTTCAACGTCGTCGGCTAAGGCACGAGCTGTAAGTTCGGACACACAATCAGAGCACATCGGATGCGTACATGAATGCGAGACGACAGAACGCAGTGGTGCCGAGAACGCAGTGATACCACCATAAGCTACCTGGGAAAGCACACAAAAGTCAGTTTGTGTGAAGGACACGTGACAGGCCACACGATTGTCTATCCAGTTCTGAACGTACCGCATAGGGAGCAAATGGCCTCTTCAAAGGCTGAGAGCTCGGCGGGGCGTCGAGCCCAGCGTCAAGCTGGAGCTGCAGGAAGAAGCGGCGCGCATCTGAGCGGCCGCGCCAAGGTCCCAGGAGCAAGACACGAGGGAGAAACGACAGAAAAACCCTGTGTACAAACCTAAACGGAGCAAGAAGAAGCGATACGCGCAGCTGAAGAAGCCCATTAGAGACTCAAAACGGGTGTACAACGTTTAACGCATGCAGTCGGCCTTCATGAACACATACCTGAGCCGTGCAGGAGTGTAGAAGGCGCTCACAGCGCTGAGAGCTGCGCGTCTGGACCCTGCTAGAACCGCTGCGTCACCGGAAGTCGATGTCATCGATGGCGATGAGCCGGTCAATATTGTGCGGCGGATGAGACGTTCGGTATTGAGTTTCCTGAAGTATGTGACCTTACCCGTGTCAATGTCCCAACGATTGCTTTCGCAACGAGTGCCTTAACGCGCGGACCAATTTCTATTGCACACCGGACAACTGCCCTCATGGAGGCCGCTGCGCTAACAGTGTGTACGAGTCGAAGGACGTGCAACTGGTGGACACGGTGCTAGTAGGACTTGGTGTTGTCGCGACAGAAATCATCAATGTGGGGTCTGTAGTTGGAAATTACAGCGGAGAGCTGACCACACATTATTTTTCAGCAGACAAGAATCAGACGAGCGAATACGCGTTTGCGTTGCAAACCAAGAGCACGAGAAAAAAGACGGTCTACCTTGACGCGGCCACATGTGGTGGCATCGCACACTTCATCAACCACTCCTGTAAGCCCAATACCAAGCTCGTGGAGATGTTTAACCGGGTTGATGTGCGAGTGCTTGTGATCGTACAGAAGAAGATCAAGGCTGGTCAATAGATGACTGTTGACTACGCTCCCGACCTATGGTTTAGGTGCACATGTGGGGAGGACAACTGCTGTAGCAAGAGTCAAACTATGATGTAGATGTGTTGTAGACTTTACTCCAAGCGAACATCGTTTGAAACTAAAGCCGCATATTGCCGAGATTAGCATTAGTTCAGCGTTACAATGGTATACCACGCAATACTCGGGTTGCCATAGATCACATTATTAACGCGCTTCCGTTTTCAAGTTTTGTTTTGGTACACAGTAGTTTAGATGATGCAGTCTTCGACGCAGTTATTATACGAACAATCAAGCAGAGTCGGAACACCGCGCACAACCGAAACGCACAAAAAAAATGTATTGTGGCCGAAATCCGAATATCCACACCACTGTTGCATGGATGATGAACGAACTCAAACCACTCTGGTCGCTGCAAGTTGATCGCGTGTCTGTGTGAGGATAGCGATACTTATGTCAGGTAAAGCCTGTTAGAAGTTGGACGGCCGACTGGCACGGTCAGTAGGCTCGCTTCACCTGGTTCACCTGCACGCTGTCGCTTCTTAGCCGGTGTGCGGCCAACTTGCGTATCGTTGCCAAAGTAATCGACGGCACCGTGCGTTGCCAGTATGTGAACCAGGTGCACGCATGGGCTGAACTTGAAGTACATGTTGCATTCACATGTTTGCCTAGCCAAATCAACCTGCCAACCCCACTGTGGTCGGTTCTTCACCTCCATTCTCGCGTCATCCAACCCCCACTTGGCACGGACGTGGGATACGCTCCAGATCCGTGGGCTTCGCCGAGACGTAGTCCTAGGGGCCTGTCTGGGACGTGAAGTTCACGCAGTAGAGATTTGTGGTGGTTTGAACAAGGCTGGCACGACTCCCGCAGACCTTTTTTTCTCGTTCGCGGTAGAAACATCTCGCAAGTTGAAGCAACACGACCTCGAGGAGCTTATTTCGACCAGCATGAACAGCCAAACGACTACCAGCTTGCCGCTAGATGAAACTGAGGAGGCTACTGAGATTTTGGACGGTCATCTCAAGCAAACCTCTAACAGGGTAGCTGCATACAGTAGTGCGCTTCGGGAGGCTAACGAGAAGAACGAGGACATGCCACACATCGTGGATGCGATGCTGACGCATTCCAAGAAGTCAAGTGCTGGTTACTACTTGAACGCACTGCGGAGTGCAACTAAAGCCAAGCAGCACGACCTGGTCGTCCAGATTGACAATCACATGGCGAAGAATGGTGTGTCTCCGACCCAGGACATGTGCGAGGTTATTCTGAAAAGCTGCGCCAGCGCAAGCGACTTAGAGACTACGCTTGGTGTTCGAAGTACGATGCGTTGTTGTGGCCTCGAAATGACTAAAAGTATGACCTACTCCTTGGTCAAGTGCGCTGCCAAAGCGGACCAGTGGGATGCGGTTATTGACATCATTACTGATCTGCGCAACGGTGGCACGAAACCTACAATGGTCATGTACACGATGGGTCTCAATGAATGTTCGAAGCGCCATCGCTTAGATGCTGCAGTTGATATCTACAGAGTGACGCCGGAGGAAATTCAAGCACAACTGGTGTGCTGGAGCTTGGGGATAGTGATACGTGGGCACGCTTTATCGGACAACAAAGAAGTGCAACTGCGCGCTATTGACATTATGAACGAGCACGAGAGTGATGGCACGACTGATGACAAGAAACTTACAGGTGCTCAAGCGAGTACGGCGGTCAACGAACCAGCAGTGCCGTCTCGCGGAAATGCTCGTCAAGAAGCGGTAGGGCAAAGGAATCCTGGATTATCTCTCGTCGTTCTTCAAAAGTTAGTTCGATCCCAGCTTACAGAAGTTTGAATGGGGAGTTGGAACGCAAAAACGGAGTATTGGTTATCAAGTGGTGAACTGTCGGTGGTGTCCATTGAGGTGAGTTTGTGCATCACGCTAGTAGCATATCTACCGTTTCTGGTGGTTAACGAACCGAATCGCCAGCAGGCCCAAGACGCGATAGATGACAATGATGCCGACGATCACTGCGAAGTTGCGAGCGATTCTGTCGTGCTTCATGCCGAAGTGGTCCTCCGTGTACTCCTTGAGCGTGGTGTGACCCACCGTCACGGGTGCATTTGCCATCGGCTGACATCCAAGCTTCGAGCCGATGCTGAGGTACGTCTGCGTGGACTCGTCCCACGTCGGAAGATGGTCACAGTCAGCAAAAACCAGCGACACCATCGTCGACAGCGGGTACTTGAGGGGAGAGATCTTGTACAGCCACGTGTAGCCCGATGGGATGGCGTTCGCAGGCGGAGTGAAGCCCATAAACATCATGAAAATCGCGTTCACTAAATACCCGGCAACGATTGCCACTTCTTCCGTTGGGAACACAAAAGCGAGCACTTGACCTTGGTAGACTTGCATTAGCGTCATCATCGAGTACGCTAGCCAGAAAATCAATGCAGTGTCGAAGCCCGTGAAGCCCACAAGGGGATAGAACACGACCGTGAAGAACAAGCCGCTGACGAAGGAGTACGGGATTTCCACGATCGTCGAGCCCACGAAGTACCAGAAGGCGTTGTAAGTCTGCGAGGCTCGCTCCCGGTAGAAAGCGGCCCGATCAGCGAACATGACGGGCAGAACGCTCTCGAAGGACACGAATGCGTTGAAGAGTGCAGCCATGTAGACCAGACCCACGCCCGAGTTCAAACTCGAGTACGTCGTGTACGTCGCGTCAACAAACACGAGACCGAAGACCGCTCCCAGGAACAGCGAGACCAGGATTCGCGTTAAATTGTACGACGGCGTACGCCAGTAAGTCCGGATAAAGCGGACCACGACGAACTTCATCTGAGTGACAGAGTTTGCGGCGCGTTTCTCACCGAACACCATCTCAGGAAGGTCGGGTGACGGCACAGAGATACCTTCCTTGGCCATGTTCGCGTCCAGCAGTTGCTTGTTGGAGCTCTCGTTGAAGACCTTTACAAAGTCCGTGGTGATGGCTCCGTTGCTCACACCGGCACCAATGCCTTCCAACATCCACGTAGCCGGGTTGTAACCACTGGGCAGTGATGAAACACCGGGAATGCCCTCGAAGTAGTCGGTCAAATTGCGGCACTTGTCGCCCAAATCACCGAAGAAGACCGTCTCACCCCCACGCTTGAGCAGCAACAAGCTGTCGAACAAGGCAAAAACGTCCGAAGACGGCTGGTGGATCGTGCAGATAATGGTGCGTCCCGAGTCGGCCACTTTGCGAACGCCCGTCATGATCAGCTCGGCAGAACGTGCGTCCAAGCCGCTCGTTGGTTCATCCAAGAAAATCACGCTGGGCTGCGCTGCAAGCTCCACGCCGATCGTCAGACGCTTCATTTGCTCCATGGAACTGCCACGGATGATCTGATCAGCGATGTCCTCCAGGCCAAGAAGCTCCATGCACTCGTCCACAGAGTCGCTCTTGCTGGCGTCCGACACGGAGCTGTCTTGACGCAGGAAAGAGCTGAACGTGAGCGCCTCTCGGAAGGTAGCGGCATCCGAGTGCACATCCATCTGCTCGCAGTAGCCGGTCGAGCGGCGAATTGCGAGGTCGCTGGCTTCGTAGCCGTTCAAGAGAATTTTGCCGGTGATCGTCCCTCCTGTCTTGCGACCGGCAATCACGTCCATGAGTGTGGTTTTGCCAGCACCCGAAGAGCCCATGAGAGCCGTGATGGAGCCAGGAAGCGCGAAGCCATTGATACCCTTGAGCAGATCCAGCGATTCCTTCGGGTTGTGAGGATCGGGGACCGAGTACCACAAATCCTGGAACGCCACCGTCACGGGATCAACCGAGTGTCTCTCGCGGCTTTCGATCCCCACAGCACAATCCGCGGTGTTTGCTGAATGCCCGTTCTTGGGGGTCTCGACCAGCGCGTACGACGCGTCTTCGCCTGCATTCTCCGACACGTCGACGTTCTCGGGTGCTTGGAAACGAAGGTACTCCAATCCTAGATACGAGAGGAACATGAAGACGAGGTAGATCGCGAACGTGTAGATGATGCCGTACAGGACCCACACCTTGTCCGTCTGCATGGAGAAGAGCTTGAGGTTGTACTCGCCCATCGTAACCCCGTACGTTGCACAGTAGTCGATACTTTCGTAGACGCACACGTCAAATGACCCGGCGCGGTACTGGTTGATGGCAAGCGCTCGGAGACTCCAGCTCATGGGGCTGATCCAGTGCCCCCAGATGAGAAAGTCCGGGATGTTGTCTTTCGTGACGATGAAGCCTGCGAAAATGATGAACACGAGCAGGGAGACGATGCCCAGCGGCGCCGCGACATTCGCATTCGGACTGACCGCGGCCAGGAAGGAAAACCACATGCCCATGGCCAGGTTCGTCAAGAACAAGATGATCTCGAAGAGGACGAACCGCGTCGCGTCTGCCTCAAAGCCGCAAATCCAGTACACCATGACGCCGAAGATGACCGACTCTGCTAAGACCAGAGGGATCTGGCTGGCTGACGTGGCCAGCACATACGCCTGCGTACTGAAGAAGTTGGCAGTGCGCTGCTTGTAGAAGATGTCGCGCTCCGCGATGTACGTCGGGACCTGTGACGACTGGCCCATCGAGAGGAAGAGAATCGTGGCAAAGAGGACACCCATGACGACAGACACCTCCGTTGGGTCGATATCGTAGAAGACCGTTGAGTACAAAAGCCCCATGATCAAGATCATGAGCACTCTTCCGATGATGAAGGGCTTGTTCCGGTACAAGACCATCACCTGGCGTCGGAGCAGCGTCCGCAGACTCGGCAAGAACGCTTGCTGAAAGACGGGAACCTTCTCCAGGCGATCTTCTGCTCTCTGCAGCGCCTTGGGATCAGCTAGAGACGCCACTTGATAGAGCGTCTCCTGATGAATTGGTGACTGCCGAAAGTATGCTGCAAACTTGCTTGCAAGGCGCGGCTGGTTCCTCTGGTACGAGTCGATCTGGTAGCGGTACTGCTGGGACGTCCCCAAATCCAGCAAAAAGTCTGCGAGATCACGCTCCGGCGGGCACGAGAAGCCCAACTCCTCGAAGTAGCTCTGCACGCGGTTGCAAGGACCGTGATACGTCACCTCTCCTTCGTTCAGGATCATCACGTCGTCGAACAGCGCAAAGACCTCAGGCGATGGCTGCAGTAGAGCAACGACAACCGTCTTGCGGAGTTTTTTCGCGACGCTGCGCTGCGTGTTGATGATGTCGAACGTCGCCGCGCTGTCCAGACCGGTACTGATCTCGTCCATCAACGTTACGCTCTTCATGCCGAACTCCATTTCCGCTGTGGTCACGCGCTTCCGTTCGCCGCCCGAGACCCCGCGCGTCATGGTGTCCCCCACTATCGTGTCCTGGCAGTTCTGAAGCCCAAGCTGCTGGACGACAACGTCGGGATAATGCGACGACATGGACCTGAGGGCTTCCAAGGCTTCCGAGTTCGCCTGGTCGGCCTGCTTCTCCTGTGCTTCGCGTAGAAACTCGGCACCGCCGACCTCGTGCGCAAATGCCAGCGTCTCCTTCACCGTCAGCAGAGGGTAATGCTTGTCACACTGGTTAACGTACGACACGACTGAGGCAAATGGCTGAGCACTGTCTCCCGCGAGGCCCCATTGAAGGAGATGTCGCCTTGGACCGTGATGTTCTTCTCAATGGGGAACCGACCGCTGAGGATCTCCATGAGCGACGACTTGCCCGAGCCCGGTTGGCCCAGCAGCAGCGTGATCGTCCCCGGTTTAAACGCGCCGGTGACGTTCTTGAGGACGTCCTTGCGCACCGTGTGCTTCTTCGACACCGTCAACATCTTTTTTGTCTCGTTGAACATCGTCGGCAGCTCGTTCTTGGCGTCGTTCTTGTCCGCGACGGAGATGTCTGCGGAGATGGACAGGTTGGAGAACTGTACGTTAACTTCCGGCAGCGGGCGACCTGTTGCGGCCTCCATCTTCGATGCGATCAAGTTGTGCAGCACTTGAGGCCCCTCAGCCATCAACGCTGCACCGGACTCGTAGCTTAACCGTTTGGTTACGTGGGACTCGTTGCGATCTCCCATCGATTCAAAGTCTTGGATGCGTGTTTGGTGGTGACTGGTAGATGGGAAGTTCGAGAATGAGGTCGGATGGATCGGCGGCTTCAGTCAACCGAGAGCGGTTCGGGCAGCGACGGCCCGGGTTGGTATGTCAGGGTGCATACGATACCTTTGGGTCGCAGCGTGCCATCAGCACGGATTGTTCACACTCGCCTCACAATCGCGGAACGGCTGTCCCCGCCAAACGTGTACATGCACACGTGCTTATGGCACGCTTTCGTGCCATCAACAGCGATGATGAGTCTGAAACGTCCAGTCGATACGGAGTCAGGCCGGCCGACCAAATCTCTGGTAAAAACGATAACCGATAACGACACGCAGCGCAGTTGCGATCACTTGTGTCGACGTCAGATGTAAGGATGCGAGAGGACTGGCTAAAATATGCGGTGTCTGTCTCCGTAACAGCACTTCAACATTGCCGATGTGTTTGCTAGACGTGCATTGCCAGGGTTTGGTAGTATCTCTGGGGATAGAAATATATTCTACTACTACTATTCACAATAGTACTTATTACAAACACTACACCTTTGCCAGTCCAAAATGGCAACAAAGTGGCGTGAAGTATTCGAAGTAGCACCCAAAATTTGGGAATCAATTTACTAAATTTCGAGATTAGAGCAAAGTGGATTTAGTCCAACGCAAAGTGGTGGTCAGAAGAGCATTTCCGATTTCACCCCTTGGCATCATGCCAAGTGAGCCCAAGCACACGCTCACCGCGCGAACGCGTGTGCTCGACGCTTACAAGGAAGGGGGGGATTGGCTGGTAGTGGTTCATCACAATGGGACCCTCCCCCACCACCACAGCCCGCCATATCGTCGACAAAGGATCCCCGGAGCTGAAGCAGAGAGGCGGGGTGCGTGCTGGAGCTACCAAGTGCACGGCAGAGATGGAAGCTGCCCTGGAAGAGTACGTCGAGGAAAACTGTCTGTATACGCTAACACAACTGCAGACTATGATCGAGTTCGACTTCAGTGTCAAGCTTGGCACGCCTCTGATTAGTCAGAAGTTGTGTGGAAAGCTGTACACCATGAAATAGGTAACATCGTATATATCCATGTTCTTATTACTGTATATAACTTATTCGACATTTGTGATAACTGTACGCTACATGTACTGTAGGTTCGGATCGAGCCCTCGACATGCAACAGCGAAACCAACATCGAAAAGCGCCGTGTCTTCACTGAGTCTCTGCGAACTCGAGGGCGCTTTTATCATTTACTACGATGAAACGAACTTCAATTTGTATTGCAAGCGCTCGCAAGGACGAGCCCTCGCAGGTCAACGAGCGACGGTCAAGCTGCCTTCTTCCAAAGCAAGAATCTGCAGATCCAATGTGCGATTTCGACGGAAGTGGGTCTTCTGCACTACGCTACCCAGCGTGGCAGTATCAAGATGGACGTTAATGCGGCGTTTGTTGATGCCATTTACGACGCCGCAAAGGCGCACGATATTTACCAAGGTGAGTTTGCTGGTAAGCCAGTGGTGGTTGAGATGGACAACGCTCCAGCACATAGCCAAACAGAGGAGTTGGTCCGCGGTCGCGATGACCTGAGACTGCTGCGACTTGGCCCATACTCGCCTATGTGCAACCCCATTGAAGATGAGTGTGAATATCTATCGCGGTGTGTATACAACTCTAACCGATATTGTACGCGATGTAGAGTGCTTCAGCGTTTTGAAGGCTCGCATCAAGAGTTATCTCGCTCTTAGCCACTACGAGATGCTGAACGTACCGCGGGGGCAAATGCAAGAGCGCCGGATGCAGCTGCTCGAGAATGCGGCTGAGCATTGCATGCCGTGCATCGATCTGCGCCTCGTCAATCGAATGGCTCGCCACTGCGCGCGTGCTGTTGCTTCTGCCCAGCGGAGTGAAGCGATGAAGTACGCACGTGAACCAGTTTGGTCTGGACAAAGTCCGTTTTGAACTGGACAAAATTTCAGGTTTCCCATTTCTAAAATTCAAGTTTGAATTTTAAACCTGACTTTTTAATTTGTCCGGTTCGCTCTGCACTGTTGTCATTTTGGACTGGCAAAGGTATATTAACAAGCCTAATACATCGTTCAAAAATCGAAATATTAGTACTTTTCAATCTTAATAAACGCACGCAAGCCAAAGGGATGGCTTCTTCTATCATTTTCCCGCCCATTCGGCAATCCTCTGGCTTAAGACTAAGAGCATCTCCAATGAAGTCCTCCAAAGCTGGCTGCTGCTTCGGAGACATAAGGAAAACGACCCATTGCAGAATTTGTGTTCACCATATATCAAGAAATGAGCTCTGCGATAACGCTGACCTCTCAAAAAGCTACGAATCCCAGACTGCAACATGAATTTTGACATTTTGTAGTGGACAATTCGCAGGTTTTGCTGTCTAGCGTGCGTTCACGCCTACAAAATCCAGGGAAACCCGAGAGATCTATCTCGCCAGTATGCAGCCAAGGCATATCGGTGTTCAGCCAAGCAACCGAAGTCGATTTAGCCGACCTTGTACCCCCCCAGTCAATGCTCTTGCCTAATGGTCGATGAGTTTGGAATGTGGAGCGATTGTGCCAGTACATAGACGTCGGCCGCTGGTTTGTTGACACTGGCCAGCATACTTTTCCAACCATTGTTCTACTTGCTCGAGTCTGGTTGGATTCGTCGACCGCCTTTCAGGAGAGGGTGTTTTCAACAGGATCCTCCGTCGTGAACCCTGTGCGCACGCGTACAAGCAATGAACAACCCAGCGACAGCTTATACTTCATCACAACCGCCAGGAGATTGAGTGCATGAAGGAACGTTTGCGCAACCTGTGGTAAAAAAGGTTAGTAGTCCAAATCTACTAATAGTAAATTACAGTAGTAATATTACATTGCCGAGATCTTCGATTAGTAATATCAATACGTTTAACAAGTGAAAAGGCATCCATAATGATTAATATTACTAAATGAAGGAAAACGATGCTACCATCTGACCATTGTTCATTATGTTTGTTTGTTTCGCTCTCCAAATAGTAAGCTTACCTGCGAGGACTCGCTCAAATTATAAATATACGAAACACACACGCATACGTAGACACCTTAGTCATGGACACTGATATCGTTTCTCGTCTTGACTGGTTACCAGCAATTGAAGTCACCGTCACCCCTGTCGGGATGTCCATTGACGTTACTATACCATTGTCCTGTCATTGTGGTTCGTGTGACGGGCTGCCACACGAGCACGTTGCACAGAGCAAGTGTGTGCTAGGGAGTTATACAAACCCCCGGTGAACGCTAGTTTACTTAGTCCCTGGCCTAAAGGGGACTGGTACCAAAGACAAGGTAGATTTAAGACTGAAAATATTTATAGGGCTGTAGTTTGGCCTTCAATACAAACTACTAGATACCTATAATGAAACCTATATAAATGCCCCAGAGCCCACGATTGAGTGGCTCTCAGGACCGCATGGCAAATGTAGCCATGTAGAAAGTGACACGATCACTTTCGAGAGGGTAACGATATTATCCGAATGTAACCCCGTTACATCCTCCCCCACTTAGATTCGATTTACATATTGACCAATCAGAGTGGAGGTCGTTGGGAGTGCTCACATTTTGCGCTAAATCCTTGCGCTAAAACCTTACGTCGCCACATCCAGACGTTTGAGCGGAAGAATCACGATTTCCATGAGCGAGTCGATTGCCGCGCTCTGACCTCTGATGTCGACGACCTGCGGCGTCAACTCCATGACTTCCAGGCCCAGGTCTTTGGCCGAGCGCCTAATCGGGAGGCTCAGTCGTACGCTTACTCCCAGTTGTGTCAGTATGGCTCATACGGGGGCTCGGCGCACGCGGCTCTAGAGTATGCGCTACGGCCTTACGGCCCGCTCATCAGGGGCACCCTGTACCTGAGACTCAGTCTCGCTTCGAGGAGGTAGTCGATCCTCCTCCTGGTGGTTACCTTCCTGCGGGGTAGACTGCCCTTGCGGGTCGTGGTACCGCTTCAGACGACCCACATAAAACGTCGGGTGGGTTCGTCATCGACTTAGGCAAGTCGATCTTTTAGGCAGCTCCGTGCCTACACAGGACCGCGAAGGGTCCAATGAACCTGTGTTTCAGCTTGTTGCTGCCGACAGTACTAACAGTGTTTAGAGGTATGTTCCCCGTATCTAGGAGAACTAAATCACCCTCATTAAACACATTTAAGTTTCTTTTCCAATTCGGTCAGAGTACTCCTTTTGCCTGTCCTGAGCCGACGCCATCGCATCTCTAGCCCGACTGATAACATTCAGCCTGTCGTTATAACAACACCGCCAATTGCTTGCGCAATGTGGCCCGTCTCACCTCTGAGACCTGGGAGGAAAGCGCTTTCCGAGCCTCTCCCCCCTTACGACTGAAGTCTCGGTGTCCCCACGTAAAGTGAGCGGCACTAGAGGATGACGCGTCCCATTCAAGTAGAACGGGGTGTATCCCGTTGACGCATGCACTGCGTTTTGGAGTGCGAACTCAACCATGGGCAGACGTGTTGCCCACGTGCTCGGTGCTTCAGCACAGACACTGCGCAGAGTGTCTTCAAGGACGCGGTTAACGCGCTCCGTATGACCGTCCGTCTGCGGATGGTCAGCAGTTGGCATAAGCAATTTCGTTCCCAGTAGCTGGAACAGCGTGTTCCAAAACGCAGCGGTAAACCGCGGGTCTCTAGCAGAGACAATGATCTCCGGAAGACCGTGATAGCGGAACACGCAATCCAGGAACAGCCTCGCGGCTTGTTCCCCGGTGATCGTATCGGAAACCGGAGCAAGATGCACCATCTTGCTCAAGCGGCACACAAACACCAAAATACCGATGTTGCCGCGGTCGTCGGCCTGAAACCCAAAGACAACGTCGAGGCTCATCGACTTCCAGCACTCCAGTGGCACTGGCAGCCTCTGCAAAGGAGCCGATGCGTGGCCCGCAGTCTTTACACGCTGATATGTTTCACATGTCTTGACGTAGGTGGCAACTCACTTGTACATGTGGTTCCACCAGAACGACTGAGAGACCGAATGAAAGGTCTTCTCTCGGCCCAAGTAGCCACTGCCAGGAGCATCGTGCGCCTCCTGAAGTATGTCGTACTTCAGATCCTCGTCGTTTGGAACAACGACTCACTGGGCTCCACCCGATAGTGGAGCAGGCCATCTGCCACTCATATCGGTGGAGGCGGGACCTCTGCCGCGGCGACAACCTGTCAGCCTTGGAATCCTTGCCGGCGGTCTGGTACCGCACTAGAGGCACGAGCACCTCGTCCTCTCGATACGCATTGCGTATCTGATTGTACAGATCCGACGTGACCCGACTGATGTGAGCGAGCCCATAGTCGGGTCTGCGCGACAACGCGTCGGAAAGCACGTTGAGCTTGCCCAGCTCGTATTCAACGCGAAGGTGTGTTCCGCAAAGAAGGACAGCCAGCGCGCCATTCGCTGCGACAGATGCGGCGAGTTGGTGGCCGTTCGCTAGGACGCGTGGTCTGTGTAGATCACAAAGGGCCTTGCGCCCAGGTGGTGCACCCTAAACTTGACAAGGGCGTACTTCATAGCCAGGAGCTCCTTGTCATGGACAGGGTAGTCCCGATCGGCAGCCTTCCGCTGAACGAGATCACACGCTCGTATCCACCCTCGCCGTCTTGCAACAGTGCGCAACCGATTGCATAGTCGGAAGCGTCACAGACGGCGTTGAGCGCCTTCGACTCGTCTGGCAATACCAAGACAGGAGCTCTCTGTATGCTTCTCTTGATGCCATCGAATGCATCTTGGTGTGGCTGCTAACATGGCCAGTCGGCGTCCTTCTTCAGGAGTTCCGACAGGGGCATATCCATCTCGGCGTACCCAGCACTGTACTTGTGCGATTTAAAGGCCGGGGAGATCACCGAGATGGTGCTCATACGACCTGAGCCATCTCCAGAAGAGTTGAATCCTTCATCCTTCATGGACGACGATGTCCTAGCGGACATCGACAACCTGCGCGCGGCGCGCTATGGTTCTGAAGTACTGAAGAACCCAGAAGATCCCGTGAATCCTCTGATAACAGCGTTCAGTGACGTGTTGTCTAAGGACCCACGGTCCAGACTCCCACCTGATCGGGGGGCAGGCATGAGATTGATCTCGTGTCAGGCACAAAGTACTGTGTCACGAGCCAATGGCTTCTACCTCGCGAGCAGTGCGATGTCATGGATACCTTCTTCGCCGCAAAGGCGAAGACAGGCATGGTACGGGAGTCCAAGTTCCCGCACTCGACGCCCACCTTCTGCGTTCGTATGCCGAACGGGAAGTGGCGTCTGGTTCATGCTTTCAACAAGCTGAACAGTGCAACGATACCGACACAGCCGCCGATACCGCGCAAGGATGTTCTATTGAACAACATGGCGAGCTATACGTTGTACAGCGCCTTGGATCTGGTAGATGGATATTACCATATCCTGATACGCGAGAGCGACATCCCACTCAAGGCGGTGAATATCCCAAGCGGTATGCTATGAGAATGGCTGGTGATGCCACAGGGACTGTCGAATGCCCAGCGACGTTCAATCACCTGGTCATGCAGTTGTTCCGACCATTGCATGCGTTCACGCAGACGTACTTTGACGATACATTCGTCCATAGCCGTGCCGAAGGAGGCAAGACGGCTATCGAGGTGCATTTGGTGCACCTCCGTTGAGTGTTAGAGGTTATGAGAGCCAACAAGCTCTATACCAACATCGACAAGTGCGTGTTCGCGGCCGAGGAGATTAAGTTCCTCGGCTGCTTTGTCGGTCGCGCGGGTGTGCGCGCCGACCCGGAGAAGGTCAAGGCCATCGCGGCTTGGCCGACTCCTAGGTCACAGAAGGACCTTCGCAAGTGGTTGGGTTTGGCCAACAACCTGTCAGCAGTCGGCCCGCTGCTCATACGGGACCGGTAGATTGCGCACACGTCGCACACATTCGAACGCACAGAATGGATCCGAATATGCGGGCAATGCAATGCCAGTAGCTTCCGCACCGTCGAAAGGGCAGGCTCGCTCGCTCGCAGCCGGATCTGGTTTACGTAGATGTGTATCTCGTTGTTCACAGAGTCCCCCTGAAGTGGGTGGGCAGCAACGTGTAGTCCTCTCTGCTGTAAAAATTTCTTCACTTGTCCGTCGATCGTCTTTTGCAGTCGCACGCAAACGGGGACAAATTCACCAACTTCTTCCGCTAACGCTTTGAACCACTTGATGGCCACGGAACGTCGACCGACGAGGCATTCGTTTTAAGCCGATTTCCGTGTGACTTAGCGGCAATGTTGCTGTCTCTAACACGAATCTTGTAGCATTGAATGGTGAGCGGGGTGACGTCGAGGCAGCACGCGAACGAAGGAGATCGAGGCTCGAGTACTGGGCTTCCATGTCAACGGTGATGTGCGAGCGCTCAGTTTAGTGACAGTTTTAATTCTCAAACAGAAAATCTTTTTTATCTCAACACTTCACTTAATTACGAAAAATGGAAGGACACCTTCGGAGGCGATTATCTCGATCACTCAAAAGAGTGGACAAGTATACTTTGATATGATGCTGTCACATATTAATATATTTTTGTGAGTTCTCCATCGTGAAACTGGTTGCTGCAGATATGATGCACAGCAACAACAACAAAAAGCAGGGCGAGTCTTCTCTCAATTTGAGAGCGACCATCCCTAAATTGCACATGGCATCGTAGTGAGAAGGGGCCCTGACATGCCCTTGGGTCGTAGAGGGGCAATACATTGCTGGTTGCGACCTTGGCTAGCGGAGGGAGGTCCACTACTTCTGCAGGAGGCAAAATGAGAACTAGTAGTTTTGTTGGGGTGTGGGTTAATCCTGAGTGCGCAGAAGACGAATTCTGGGTGGGTACACGAAAAGGATGACACTTCTGTATTTTTTTATACAAAGGAGGAAATCGTAAAGTCCTGGCCAGAATTTTTCAGACAGCAAAAAATCGCGATAACTTCTATTCTAGGGCGAATCAGTGCTCGCTGTTTAGATATGTGTAGCCAATCACATCGACAACTAGCGTGTGTGAGCTAACATTTGCAGATTCGATGTCCTTCGGTGGCCTCACATACAACTGCAATATTTGGCACCTGGCCAAAACGAAGGAGCATACTTTATTTCATATCAACAGAAGGATTGTAACATTCAACTGGTGGCTCCCAGCGCTCATTCCCAAATGGGACGAGGACCACAAGTAGCGGAGCGGAAGCGTGGCCGAATTCTGGGCCTGCGTGAGGGCCGTCGTACCATTCGCGGTATCGCCACCCTCATCAAGCGCTCGAAGGACACTGTGTGCCGTGTTATCCGCGAGGGTAACGCGGTAAAGGCGAACAAGAAGACCAAGAAGGCCAAGCCTCGAGGAAGGCCCCCGCGCTCTCCGTGCGTGAAGCTCGACGCGTCGTCCGTCTCGCGTCCACGGGCTCGTACACCTCGGCCCAGCTCAAGGCCCACACTAAAACCAAGGCGTCCTCCCCCGCCTCCTTTCTCGTGTAGACTATCTAGTCTACACGAAAATGGAGAGCACGCTGGACTTGACGCCGGCCCATAAAGATGCACGCCGGGACTGGGCGAAAATGATGGTCACGTGCAGCAGGGCTAACGTCATTTTCAGTAACGAAAACAAATCAACTTTGACGGTCCAGACGGCTACAAGTCGTACTGGCGTGACCTGCGCCGTCCGGCCCGGAAGTTTGTCAAGCGACAGCAAGGCGGCGGATCTGTCATGGTGTGGGCAGCGTTCAGCGGGGGAGGGAAGGTTGAGATTGCAGTGCTAGTTGGAAAGCAGAACTCTGCTAAGTACATCTACACTATATCTGAATTCCTCCTACCCTTTGCCCATCACCATTACGACATTGACTTTGTCTTTCAGCAAGACAACGCACCTATTCACACGTCACGTGAAACCCGTGCGTTCTTCGACGAAATGCAAATGAATGTGATGGATTGGCCTGCGAGGTCTCCGGATCTGAATCCGATAGAAAACCTCTGGGCCATTCTGTCACAGGATGTCTACCGAGATGGCCGCCAGTTCAACACGACTGGTGAGCTTACGGAGGCAATCCTCGCTGCCTGGACGAAGATCCCCAACAAGACTCTCAAGAACCTCGTCTCTTCGATGCCTCGCCGCTGCGTCGAGGTCATTGAAACGAGACCAGCTACAAAGCTAGTGGCCTTCATTTTATATTGACAATCATTCTGTTAATATGAAATAAAGTATGCTCCTTCGTTTTGGCCAGGTGCCAAATATTGCAGTTGTATGTGAGGCCACCGAAGGACATCGAATCTGCAAATATTAGCACACACACGCTAGTTGTCGATGTGATTGGCTACACATATCTAAACAGCGAGCACTGATTCGCCCTAGAATAGAAGTTATCGTGATTTTTCGGCTGTCCAAAAAATTCTGGCCAGGACTTTATGTGTCCCTTTCTATACTCTGGGAGGTGACAAGTCATGCATGTACAGTTGTGCACCTCGTTTTTGGCACCGCAATAAACGTATAGCCGGAGATAGTCTATAGCGTTTTGAGCACATTTGGAAGTCAAAACTACACCTAAAAACCATATAATTTTAGGTTTTGATATGGTCCACCCTGCCGAAAACGAGGTGCACGACTGTACTGTAAGATTAGTATTAGTATGACCCAATACTAATATTGAGCAGGCGAAGGGAGTAGCGTACTTAGTATAGGTCATTAAGCTACGGTAAGGTTAGTATTGAGTCGATACTAATATTGAGCTCACGCTCCCTCCTCACCCAATATGTTATATTTCGTCGTAATCTGGTATTTGGCGGCACGCCTGGATATGGCAAGCTAAAGTATCCACGAACGGCTGAACTTTCGTGCCATCCTACTCTAATACATTAACTACTATTATAGCTCGCGCAATTTCATGGCAGCGGCATCTGTTGCGCAGACGTTATAGCCTTATGACAGATTAGCTATGACGAGCATATCGTGTACCGGTACCGTACGATATCTATCACCTGATTGGTTAAAAACGATGTGACCGTACTGACAAAGCGATGTCGGTACAGTAACGACAGGGAAACATGCTGGCGTTGACAATGAGTCGCATGGGAGGTCCCCATCCAAACTGCTATCCTCGCACCGTAGCTATCCCAATATCGACCAATGGTTGAAACCCGCTACAGGTTTCAACCTGTAGCGGTGTGTGTGTGATCGACTTTGTGCGGAGGGATCGACAGCTGACTTTCAGACTTGCACCGCAATGAAAGTACTGAACCCAGTGGTTTTCATTGCCTCGAGCCTTCTGCTCGCCTCGTACGGGGTTCCCAACTCGGAGGCATGCTCCAGCTGGTCTTCGCGGTACCAGCGCGACCTGGAAGGTGTCTGTGTCTGCAACGAAACGAAATGCGATTCCATCGCCAATAACTACACGAAGCTCAAGGCGGGTCAGGTGGGCGTCTACACGTCGTCCAAGGCCGGTCAACGTTTGGTCTACAGGGTTGCAAACGTCGACGAGTCTCCTGTCGACGAACCGACCTACTCGATCGACGTGGCGACGCAGTACCAGACCATGATTGGCTTCGGCGGAGGCTTCACAGACGCTGCAGCGATCAACCTGTACAAACTGTCGTCCAAGCTGCAGGAGAAAGCTCTGGACCAGTACTTTGGGAAGACAGGCTTAGAATACAACCTCGGCCGTGTGCCCATTGGCTCCACGGACTTCTCCACGAGTTCGTACACCTACAACGACAAGGTGGACGACTTTAAGATGGCCAACTTCTCCATCGCTTGCGACAAGGCGCCGCGCTCGTACAAGCTCGACATGATTCAGCGTGCACTTGACATGGCGAGCGAAATGAAATTGTTCGCGTCCTCGTGGGCACCTCCGCTCTGGATGACGACGGGGGACTCGGTCATCAACTGCGTCATGAAGGGGACACCTGGTGACAAGTACTGGACTGCGCTGGCGCTGTACTACTCCAAGTTCTTTGATGCGTACAAGGAAGAAGGAGTCGAGTTCTGGGCCATGACGGTGCAGAATGAGCCGAAGAAGCCTCCTTTCTCAAGTATCGTTTCGACGTGGGAGTCGTTGCGACTGACTGGCGAGCAGGAGAGAGACTTTATCAAGTTGAACCTTGGCCCCACGATGGCGAAGAACCACCCTGAGCTGAAGATCATGGCGCACGATGAGCAAAAGCCCGACATCATGGGCCGATTGGAGCCGTTTGATGACCCAGAGTCCAAGAAGTACTTGAGTGGGCTCGCCTTCCACTGGTACAAGAACGTTGACTTCATCCTGCCCGGTTCTGGGAACTTTAAGAGTCTGCTGGACTTCTCCAAGGCGCACCCCGACATGTTCATGCTCGGAACGGAGGCGTGCGAAGGGTTCTTACCTTCGCTCGTTGGCACTGGTAAGGGGCCGGCGTTGGGTGACCTCAAGAAATCCTGGAAACGCGCGCAGAACTACGCTCGCGACATCATTGAAGATATGAACAACATGGCCGCGGGGTGGGTGGACTGGAACTTGTATTTGGCCACGGATGGAGGTCCGAACTGGGCCAAGAACATGGTCGACGCGCCCATTCTGATTGACGAGCAAGATGGCGCCGAGTTCTACAAGCAGCCCATGTTCTACATCATGGGCCACTTTTCCAAGTTTGTACCTCCCGGATCGAAGCGTATCGAGTTCCCGAAGACGGAGACGCTCGACGACTTCCACCGCTGCGCCTTCGTGACGCCGAACAATCAAATTGTGATGCAGTTCCTCAATCGCGACAGCTCCGAAGTCACGATTAGCGTCAAGCAGACGGACTCGAACACGTTCACGCTGGCGCTTCCGGCCCATTCAATGCAGACGGTGATTCTCCCAGCGTCGACAGACACCAAAATCCTTTAGAAATACTGTACACACGAGTCGCTGCGTGCATGTACCGTAGTAGAAGCGCCTGGGGATTCTTGCACTTTTTTTCAAATATGACACTGACGTCCACAATATTTGCTTTTACACAGGCACATTTTTAAAATTGGCTGGTCATAGCGCCATGCTGTCGGTCCGGCAGAGTCTGCGGCGCTCAACGCCGTCGCTGCTGCTGCGCTCGCTCCGCTTTCTGCCGCGCTACAGCTCGCTACAACCTCCACGCGCGTCTCTGCATCTCCCGTTGCAAGTTGCAACGCCCACGCGTCGGTTCTCGCAACAAAATGACAATAGCGAGACGCTGCTGGGACGCCTCAAAGCCTCGCTCTCGGACGTCACACAGACCGCCAAGTGCATGGCGCAGGAGGCCAGAGACTTGGACTTGACGGACGACGAAGCGTCGACGTTGCTTATGTCGTTCGCTAAGCAGAAGCGCGTGGACGACTGTATTGGGCTCCTACGGTACTGTCAGGAGCAGCGACTGGCGCCGGATGCCTCGGCGCGCACGATGGCGTTCCGGATGTTGAGCGACGCGGGGGAGTTTTCCCGATCTCTGCAGCTTTTTGAGGGCTTAATGAAGAGCGACGACGTCAAGTTGAAGCCGTGGATGGTCGGGCGGGCGCTGGACGCGGCCACGAAGTTGGCTCGGCCGGAAAGTGTCACGAAAATATTTCAGTTGGTGACGAAGAATTTCCTTGCGGAGAGTGATGATGACGGAGTTTTTGGGATGATGAAGCGGGTGAAGGAGAGTGGCGGGATGCTGGACGAATTTGCATTGAGGTCTGTTGCGATTTTTGCGGATCGAGCTGGCGACGCGGACTTGGCGATGGAGGTGTTGAGTTTGATGAAGAAGACAGAGGTGGAGGTTGCGGTGGATGTCTATGCGTCCGTGCTGGAGGCGTGTGGGAAAGCAGAACAGTGGAGAGAGTTGGTGGAGGTGTATGAGGAAATGCCGGAGAAGCTACGGGCGAAGTTGTACAGCAGGTCGCTGAGTTTGGTGGTCCGAGCGCATAGTCGGAGTAAGGATGGAGAGCTGGTGCAGCGAGGTGTGGCTATCTTTGAAAAGCATGAGAAGGGGAAGTGGAGCATCTTTCCATGCAATGCAGCTCTGGAGGCAATGCTGCAATCGCAACAGTATGATAAATTGCTCGTCCTTGCTAACAAGATGAAGGAACACAGTGTGAAGTGGGACGCTGTCACGTACAAGATCATGACGGAAGCATACATTGAAAGTGGCTCCGCTAATAAAGCCAAGCAGATGCTGCTTGCCAAGGGAGTGGATATGGAAGACGGTGGCGCAGAATGCTACCGTAATCTCGTTGCGGCAGCGCGTGGGGACCCCCGGGAGAGCTGCCAGCTTTATCTAGACATGTTGCAGAACCACGTACGACTGGAGCTGCCAGACTGGCGTAATGCGCTTCAGCTTGCACTGAAACTTCCGGATCAGACGATGTATTGGCGTTTCCGCAAGCAGCTGCAGCTCCGTGATACACCAGCAGAGGCGATGATTCCTTCCCGTCTGCTTTTGCCTGGCGGAGAACATCTTTATGAAGAAATGGAACCCCTTTTGCAGCGCAAATCTGACGAGTTCAAGCTTGAGTCTACAACGAAAACACAGAACGCTTTCCCGCCACAAAACCCAATCCCTGGCAGCTGGAAAACTAACATTGATACGCTAACGGAGAAGGAGGCGTCAGTACTTCTTGTTAAATTGATCAAGGACAGACAAATTGACGAGTGCCTGGAGTTGCTGAGCTGCTGCCGAGAGCAAGGTTTGTCCCCAGATAGTTCTTCCCGTAGCGCTGCCTTCCGTGCCTTGTGTGATACTGACAGGTTTGAAGCTGCCTTGCAAGTCTTTGAGACCTTGCTAAAGGACAAGATTTACTTCTCACCTTCGCTTTATGGGCGAGTTCTGGACGCGGCGACCAAGCTCAATCGAAAGGAGCTCGTTCTATATATTTTCCGGCGTTTACTACGTGATGGTGCCGCCTTCAAGGGATACAAGCTGGAAGCCACTAGTGAGGGAATTCGCGCTATGTTGCGTGACGCTCGCGATCGAGGTGTGAAGCCTTCGAAGATTACTCTTCGCTCGCTCGCCGTGTTTGCAGACAGATCGGGCGACTCCGAGCTGGCTCTGGACGTGTTGTCTATCATGCAAAGTGAAGGCATGGAGATCACGCTTGACGTGTACGGGTCTGTGTTGAATTTGTATGGTGCAAACAAACGTTGGGACGAAGTGCTGCGGGTGTACGAGTTAATACCGGACCATCAGCGCTCCAAGTTGAACGGCGCGTCGTTGAGTTGGGTGATGACAGCAAGTTCTCACGTTAACGACAACAAGGCAGAGGTGCGCGAGCCTTACAACTTTGACAGCCCCAGCGAGATAGAAACTAAACGCAGGCCCGCCCAGAGACCGACTGAAAGCTCAGACGTATCCCTGGCACAGGAGAGTTTCAACAAAATCAGGAAACGTAGACTGGTGGTGTCGACAAACACATCCTCAGCTCTTCTGATGACGATGGCTAAACACCAACGGGTTTACGACTGCATCGAGATGCTGCGCTACTTTGAGAAGCAGCGTGTGCATCCCAAGCCTTTTGCTGTATTGGCTGCTTACAACGCGCTGTGCGAAGCGAGAGAGTTTGACCAGGCACTGCGCGTGTTCGAGACCTTGTACAAAAGCGACTGCAAGCTGGAGCCGTGGGTGTACGCGTGGGCGATGGATGCAGCTGCCAACTTGAGTCGACCAGACGCACTCAGTGCAATATTCGTACGCTTGTTGGCAACGAAAGAGGGCACAAGGACTAGAAATGGGGAAATCCACGCGTCTGACAACATCCAGGCGACAGCAAACGGAGATGGCGTTTACGGCCTGCTGAATGACGCGCGCGGTCGTGGTGTTCACATCTCCGAATTTGCTCTACGATCGCTTGTCAGTTTTGCAGATAGGGCCTACAACTCCGACTTGGCGCTGGACGTCTTTTCCATGATGCTGGATAAAGGGATGGAACTTTCCAGTGAGGTCTACGCGACCGTTCTAGTTGCGTGTGGCAAAGACGAACAGTGGGGCGATGTCCTGAATGTGTTCGAGGATATCCCGGAAAGTGAACGCGAACAGCTGAGCAGCACCGCTTTGGGTTCTGTGGTCATGGCACACACAAGAAGTGGTGAGGAAGGCCTAGTGGTTCGAGGGCTGGAGTTCTTCGACCACCATCCATCAAAATGGAGTCGATCTCCGTGCAACGCGGCTCTGGGGGCGTTCCTACAGACTAATCGGCTGGAAGAGCTACTTGCTCTCGCGAACGACATGGAAAAACGTCGACTGAACTGGAGCTCATTCACTTGCAAAATGGTGGCGATGGCCCATATTAGAAGCGGCTCAATTGACAAGGCGAGGCAGGTGTTGCACACCCATTCACAGTGCATGCAGAATGATAGTGCTTCCTGTTATCGCGAGCTCATTGACTACTATGCAGAGATGCGTGAGGACACTGTCGTCGTGCTCCAGCTGTGTGAGGAGATGATTCAGAACAACTGGGAACTGCAGTATTCAGATTGGTGTAATGCCCTGGAGCTCGCACTGGAGCTTCCAGATCATACGACGTACTGGCGTGTTCGCAAGCAGTTGTGGCTCCGTGGCCACTCTTTCGAGGAGAAGATCCCCTCCGATTTGCTGCTGCCGAAGCGAGCCAACCCACGAGCCCAGGTCTTGCCATTTCTGCGGGGCGAAGGCACCAAACTGGTGCATGAACTGCCTCCCATACCAGCAACTGTATCCCTCGCACTGGAAGTGTTTGACGATATCTGGAATGCTGGTGGTTCTGGACTCACTGCCAATGTTGCCACGAAGCTGCTGTCGACTATGACCAAGTACGAGCGTGTGGACGAGTGCATGGAAATGCTCGACTACTTCAAGGAGCAAGGCGTATCACCGAAACCTTTTGCCCGGTTGGCTGCCTTCAGAGCGTTCTGTACCGCAGAGGAGGACGAACAGGCACTTCAATTGTTTGAAACAATTCTTCAACAAGACTTGGCCCACGATGAACAGGATTGCTCGATGGCAGTGCGTGCTGCGATGAAGCTGGGGCGACACGAGAAGGTGGCCGAAATCCTTGAGCAAATGCGGAAAAGTGGCCATGACATGAGCCTCAAAGACTACGAAAGCATCAGAAAGAATTTCGGAGACTCAGAAAAATGGACACTGGCGGTCGAAACGCTGTCCACATTGATTGGCCACGAGACCAGTCGCCATTCGCGTTTCCAGTGGCAATAACAGGAGGAATAGTGCATCTTCGATTCGACCACCTAACGTTTGTGTAAAGTGCCAAATATTAGCGGACAAGTTCCTTGTTTTCGTCGGTCTTACCCACACTCGACATGGCTCAAGGCAGTGTTCATGACCGTTTCTCCCTTGTTTTTGACTAGGGCGCTCGACAAGTGTCAAAAATGGGGACTGTCGCCATTATTTCAGAAACTGATTTTTTTGCGTGTGTCAAGAGCACCAGTGCAGCAACGTTCACGCGCTGTGCTGTACACGTGCTCGATTGTTTTTTAGACTTTGAACGGCAACCCTTATGAGCTGCATCCCGCAGGTGGGTAGCCAAGGCACGGCTGTGATATTCAAGAGCCCCTTCTGTAGACCATGAAAATGAGTAGCATCATAAGCATTTAGTGCCCCCCCCCTTTGATGCGGCCTAGCTTCGAACAGCATTAGCTATAGGCTGCTGCATCTCCACTACAATGACTCGAAATCAAAGACGGCCCGATGTGTAGTACAGGGATGAAGCGTTATCGGCCTGCTCCTCGTGAAAGCAACAATCAAGACCGCCAAACAACCTGCAAGATCCTGGAATCGTCAACACAAATATGTAATTTACAACTATAGACACATGACTTCAACATGATACTTGAAGTACATGTTCCTACAAGATTCGGTTGGCATGCCTAAGGCCGAAACTCCTCTCTTCCCGCCATTAACTTGCGTGTGTGTGTGCGTGCCGCCCCTCCGAACAAGATTTTAACTCAGGGCGATCTTGGCCAAAGCGACCGCTGGGTGTGCGATCCAAGGCTTCGCTTGCCGCCGTTGCCTCTCCTTCATTCGCGAATCTCCTGTCAAGCTCACAAGGATCTCTGCGCCATGAAGCTCTCTCTTGTCATCGCTGCCTTGGCGGGCATCGCGTTCCAGGCCGCCGACGCCTCCGCGCACCTGCGCGTGCACATCCTGACCGAGCTGGCGGTTGCGGGCGAGCAGTGCATGTGGGAGGACAAGGCCAAGAAGTGCGACGCGGCCTCGTTCTGCCAGAACTCGGATAAGCACACGGGCTTCTGCATGAAGAAGAAGCCAGGACTCGGCGACCAGTGCGGCGGCAAGGGCACGGACGGCCCGTGGGCTGTGCCCTGCAGCGGGGGCCTCGGCTGCGTGCTGGAATCGAACACGATGAGCAAGTGCCAGACAAAAACGGACAGGCAGTAAGTCCATTGTCAACACAAGAGCTATGCAAGATCACGTTATAAGGGAGGCATTGCCTCCCAGTGTCAACACCCCTCCACAAACACCCGTTCGTTCGTGAAGGCAGTTAGTTGTTGTGCAAATTCATTAATAAACCATACAAACATACTAGTAACTATGAAAATGAAGGAGAACGTCCACCTTCCAGCGATCAAAGCATGGCACTAGAGTCCTCCCTATAATGAAAAGTGAAGGAATCGAGGCTAGGCAAGCCTTGAGGTCTACAGCGCAGTGGGGTGTGAGTGAGGAGGTGCAATTGCGGTTTACACGAGTGTCAGCACGGTTCTAGCACGACTTGATTCACAAAACAAATAAAGTCTGCACAACTACCTCACTAGGGCTTCGACAGGTGACGACGTCCAGCGCTACTTACTGCAAGCTTGCGGCGCTGTCGAGCTGGTGATTGTCCTCAGGCAGCAAAAGGTGCTCACGAAGTTCATTCAACGGGACTCCCCCGTGGAGTCGTAGCCATTTGCGTAGTTCCCAGTAGATCGCACGGTCTGGAAGTTGCAGCGCAAGCTCCAGTGCCGAGCGCCAGTCGTCGACGTTCACGTCGGCATTGTTCTGCATCATGAGCACGCAGAGCTTACATGCCTCGAGCCTGTCGCTACAAACCTCCGCGTAGTGATGAATGAGTTCGCGATAGCATTCCACACTCACGTTGCTCATGCGTCTAGCATTTTCCTCCAACAACTGCCTCGCCTCGTCCATTGAACCGCTGCGAATATGGGCCATCACAACACTGCGGCACATCAGCGGAGTCACTTCTAAGCCTTGACTCGCTGCGTCAGCGGCCAGCGAGATCACCTCCGAATATTGGTTGGCTTCCAGTACGGCAAACATTGCCACTTGGTATGGGAAAGACTCGCCAGTCTTCTTGTGCACGTTGCAAATCTCCACCGTGCGCAACTGAAACTCCTCGCTTTCTGCCTGAGAATGCGCCAGGAGAACGGCGCCCAACGCTTTCTCGTCCAGCAGTTGTCGGAGATCCTCCGGCGTACCGTTGTACATTTCGATCACCATGTTCCAGAACGTGTCCTTGCCGCAGCCAGTTACAAGCAGATTGAGCGTGCTACTGGAAGGTTGCATTCCCTGGTTTTGCATAGCGGACAGCATGCTCAGTGCCAGTGCCCACTCCTTCGCTTCCATGCAACTCGTGAGGATTTTCGTGTAGTCGCTGGCAGGGATCTTGACGTCATGATCTTGCAGATGACGCAGGATTTCCATCACAAGCGAGTATTTGTTCAGCTTGATCGCAGCACCCAAGGCTTTCGAGTATGTCCACGCATGTCGAGGAGTTCCTTCGTTATTCATCAAAGTCTTGAACAGTTCCAGAGCTTGATCGAACTTGTTTGTCTTGATCAGTGCCCCAAAAGTAGCCATACGGGCAAATGGCTTCGGGGATACCCCTCGCTCTTTGAAGTAGTTCCACATTTCAACACAGTCATCAACTCGGCCGTGATATGCACAGTTGCAAGGAGCTTTGAAGCTACATTCTGCGTAAGACCCTCGCCATTAGCCCCTTGAATGTCGTGGAAACTCTTCAGTGAAATGGCTACATCCGCGTATATGTCAGGTTTTGCCCCCCCCCTGTTCGAACTCGTGGTGTTCTGAGCTTTCTGCGTGTGGCAAAAGCAAATGTGCAGGTACGTCACCTCTCACCTCGCGAGCGTTCTGCCACAACTGCCTGCGAATGGTCCAATACAGAGCATGGTCCGAGAACTGCAGCGCGAGCTCAAGCGCTTTGCACCATTCGGCGACAGTTAGCGTCAGTTTGTTCTGTATCATTTCCACGTAAAGCTGACAGGCCTCTTCGACATCTTCACTCGTGTTGGCGTTGTGCTCAATAAGCTCGCGGTAGCATTCAGCACTTTCGCCTTTCATGCGCTTGGCATGATCACGAACAAACGGGCGTGCCTTCTCGAAAGCTCCGCTGCGAATGTAGGCCAGTGCGACCATTTTGTAGACAAAGGGGCCCCACTTGATTCCATTGCGCTGCATATCGTTAGCGAGCGCGAGCAACACATCGAATTGACCAGTCTGCAGTAGTCCATCTAACGCCGCCTTACACCCCACTATGCTCCACTTCTCCTTGTGCCTACCAAAGATGTCCAAACCCCGTAACTGTACGTCCGTGTCCTTACTCTGAGTGTGCGCCATCACAACGTAGCCCAGAGTTACATTGTTCAGCTGCGAGACCCGCGGCTCAGGCATTCCCTCAAACACCCTCATCACGTCGCTCCACCGTTTGTCCTTGTAGCAGGCCACCAACACTGACGAATACACACCAATCGTCAGCTCAAGTCCTTCTTCCTGCATCATCGAGAAGACTTCGAGCGCCATCTCCGGCCGCCCCAACTTCTCCGCATAAACAACCAGCGACCCCAAGGCGAGTCCCGGCAGCTTCACCTCGCGTCCGTGCACCTCCTTCAGCATCTTGTAGACGTCCTCCCCGTTCCCCACTTGCACCTCTTCGCCGCCCTTCTCACCGCCCACCAGCTGCTGGAAAATGTCCTTGACGACTTCCTGTCGGTTCAACTTGGTCGCTGCATCCAGCGCCCCAGCGAAGACCCAGGGCATCAACCGTGCGTCTCCAGGGCTGCGTAAGCTCTCGAACACCTTCAGCGCCAGCTCAAACTCCTTCGCCGAGCACAAAACGCTGAAGCCCTTGAACTGGGCGAAGCGTTTCAGCGGAAAATGGTGCTCCTGGCACGTGCGCAGCAGTTCCACGCACTTGTCGTGGCGTTTGTGCGTCACCAAAGCGGCCACGAGCGTCGACGCTTGGTTCGTCGTCAGTTGCAGCGACTCCGAGTCCCGAACGTCGCGGAATGCCTTGAGCGTTGTGGCCAGATCCATTGGAGGGGGGGGGGCGTCAACTTGGTGCTTCGAGCGCCATGGATTCGTGAACTGTTCGAGAACGACCGGGGCGTTACCAGAGCGGGCAAATGCGACGAGGACAGCAGGGAGAGCGACTGGGAAGCCTGGACGACGGGCTGGGGGTGGCCGGCGGACTGACGCAGCAGCGAGGATGTCACCCGGAGACTGCGGCAGACGCGCAGCATCTTCGGCCCATTGTCAGCCTCAGGGTGAAGGGTTTGGTAGTACTCTAGTGAGAATTTTGGTCCAGTTGTGCTACTACTAGCCGAATCTGAGAATCGGCTGTAGTACTAGTACATGTAGTGTGCTAGTACTACAGTAGCCAGAGTAAATCGGTGGCTACCATAGCTGCCGCTTACTTTTCTCCATGCGCCTGCGCTCTAGACGATTGTAGCACCGTACCAGTCGCCGCTGTGCTCATTGGTAGTCCTTGTCTGTAGTAGTCATCCCAATTGAACCTGTCGAGATCACGCGAACCCTTCGTCTCGTCGCTACAACAGTAGGCAACGAAGCACACTTCCTTCATGTGCTTTGGTGTCATATCGAGCAGGTGGCTACCAAAATGACCGCGTGTAGTGACTCATTAGCTCCGTGGCGTTCAAGTCAGGAGGTGGTGCGAAGCTGTGCAACCTCTGGTAACCAGCTCGGTCACCCGTCTGGTCTATAGACTCTTACAGGGACAACCCGACTACGAAGACCGTGAGCTATGCTCCGTTGAGCTTGTGTTTGACTTGGCAATTCCGGTGATCCCAACCAAGGCCAACAACGCGCGCGTGTGTGGTAATACCACTCAAAAACAGTGACTTTTGGTGACGACATTAACGGCAGGCTGGCAGGTTTGGGACAACGCCGCTAGGACGGAGAACGTCGACATGAAAGAGCACAACAAAACACTGGTGTATCTACCAGGGACGACTCAGTGGGGGGGTCTGCTCCAGTTGCAGGAGGTTCTTGAAACCACTCGCATTGCGTGTTGACGAAGAGAGGCGAGCGCATTGGATTTTAATGCCAATCCTGGCTCCATCGAGATGTTCGACACCGACGTCAAAGGCAGCAGCTGCGGTGCCATGTATCGTTGCCGACATCGTTGCAGGAAAAACAAGTATCCAGCCAACGCCGCAACGCGGACCCATTGCTAGCTGTCCAACCCGATTTCTACCCGTCCAAACGAAGTGAAAATCGACCTGGCCTGCCGCAATCATAACTTATTTCAGTGGGTTTCAATCCATTAATCATAACTTATTTCAGTTCAGAATTATCTTTTATAACTTGTTTCAGTGGTCGGAAAAGTTATCACTTGTTTCAGTTCAGATATCATCTTTTATAACTTGTTTCAGTGGATTTTGGCTACATTTAGGAGTTTATTGGTCGTAATACTTAAGTCAAAGGTCGACTAGAAAGTATTATACTTCCAATGTGCGATTGCGCTAATCGCACACATTAATTCTGACAATCACGTCGACTGGAAAGTATTATATTTCCGAGGTGTCGCATGCACACATGTAGCTATCTGTCTTGGGATTCCAGTGCGTCACTTTCCATTCCGCCACCTCGACAGCAGCACCGACAGTCGATCGCAGCCGGCCGGCGCAATGAAGAGCGAGCGCGAGTCGTCGCCGCTCGCAGCCAACCGCTCCACGGCGGCGCACATGCGCACGCTGCTGTGGAAGAACTACACGCTGAAGCGCCGACACGCGCGCGCCACCGCGTTCGAGATCGCGCTCCCGTGCCTGTTCCTGCTGCTGCTGGGCGCTCTCAAGCACCTCGTGGACGACGTGGACGTGCCCGCCGGCTGGAGCGACAGCACCAGCCCCGAGAACGACGACGCGGTCGGAACCACGTACAGCCTGTACGACCCCAGCGGGTTGTCGCTGTCGTCGGTCCCCGCGGAGCTGCCCAAGTGGACGCAGTACGAGACGTCCGTGACTGGGCTGCTCTGGTACATGGCTCGCCAGTCCGTCACGGACGGAGTGAGGCTCAACGAACTCGCGGCCGGTGACTACGCGACCTGCACCGCCGGCGTGGCCGTGTACGGCTACGTGGACACCAACTCGTCGTCCGAGTCCAGCGTCCCGCCGGAATGCGACGGCCGCGTCGTGCCGTACAAGATCGCGGTGGTGCCGGACAACGCGTTCACCCGCGAGTACTTCATGCACACGATGGAGCTTTGGTACCCCCGCGTGAACTTGCTGAACGAGTCCACGTCGCTCCAGTTCCCGAGTCTGAGCGAAAGCGCCGCCTTCTTCGAGACCGAAGACGCGCTGGAGGAGTACGTGAAAGGGAAGCACTACGGCTCCAGTCTCGAGAACCCCAAGATCTACGGAGGGATCGTGTTCGACAAGTACCCGAGCGACGGGGACATCAGCTCCTTCTCGTCGATCGAGTACACGCTCCGCCTCAACTCGACGGAGGCCGCCAGCGGCGCGCTTGGCCTCATCCCGCCCACGAACGGCGATGCGGCAGCACTGTACCCGTCGCAGAAATCCATTAAGACCGACTACTACACTCGCTACACGCTGACGGGCTTCATGACGCTGCAGACGCTCGTGACTCGCTTTGTGACTTGCATGCCCGACTGGGATGCGACGACGAAGAGCACGACGGGCACGTGCCAGCGAGCACAAGCCACTGCGTCCCCGTCGAACGAGCTGGACGAGCGTCTATTAAAGTCACTGGAGAACGACGCCATGCTGAAAGCTGCTGTCGGCGAGTACGCTGCCGCCACTGGGGGTTCCAACGCCACGATTTCAGATACGTTGTCGCTGCTGTCAAGCACGACGAAGGAGGCGCTGCTGACACCGCTGCGCCAGGCTCCGCAGCCATATCTTGGAGCGTCGGTGGCCCCGTTCCCCATTGAAGCGTACACGAGTTCGCCCTTCTACGACGACGTCTCGAGCGTTTTCGCCATCGTCTTCATTATGTCCTACTTGTACACGAGCTCGAGGATCCTGGTGGCCTTCATCCAGGAGAAGGAGCTCCGCCTACGCGAATACATGAAGATCTTGGGAGTCAAGGAGCGCGTGATCATCGCCACTTGGTACATCACGTACACCGTCATCCTGTTCCTCAGCGCCGTGTTGCAAGCAGCAACGGGCCTCGTCGGACTCTTCGCGAACAGCTCGGTGCTCGTGATCTTCCTCTTCTTTTTCTTGTTCGGACTCAGCGTGCTCTGCTACGGCTTCTTCATCAGCGCCATCTTCAGCAACGCCCGCACCGGCTCCTTCGTGGGAATGATCGTGTTTTTCCTCATGTACTTCGTGGCGCAAGCGTTTACGGACGACTCGCCCGAGCAGGACATCACCCAGGCTTGCGTACTGCCGCCGGTCGCGCTCTCGTTCGGCCTGGCCACCATTGCGGACTTCGAGACGACGGGAATCGGTGCCAACTTCGGGAACCTCGACACCCTCAACGTCAACTTCCGCCTCAACACGGCGCTGCAGATGTTCGTGCTCGACTGCGTGCTCTACACGCTGCTGGGTTTGTACTTCGAGCGGGTCATCTCTAAGCAGTACGGCACAACGCTCAAGTGGTACTTCCCGGTTTCTCCGTCGTATTGGCGCGGCCGAAAGCAAAGTGCGTCTTCCAGCGGCAATGAAACTCCGGCAGATTCGCTGCTGGACAACGTTGCGGTGGACGTGAACCCAAACATTGAGCGGGTGAGTGCTGAGCTTCGCGAGCAAGAGCGACGAGGTGACGCGCTTTCTGTGCAGCGACTGCGAAAGACTTTCGAGGTTCCTGGAGGCACGAAGGTGGCCGTAAAAGGTCTGGACTTGGTCATGTACAAGGACCAGATCACGTGTCTGCTCGGCCACAACGGTGCTGGCAAGTCCACGTTGATTTCGATGCTCACCGGCATGACCGCGCCATCGAGCGGAGAAGCCACATACCGTGGACTCTCCCTGAACCAAGACATGGAGGAAATTCGCGAATCGCTTGGCATCTGCTTCCAGCATGACGTGCTTTTCGAGGACTTGACAGTCGAGGAGCACCTGCTGCTCTTCGGACGGGTCAAAGGATACCGGAATGAACAACTCCGGGAGCTAGTGAGCTCACAAATCCGCCAGGTGGGGCTGACTGAGAAGAGTCACGTCCTCTCGAAGGAATTGTCTGGTGGTATGAAGCGCAAACTCTCAGTGGCAATCTCGTTACTCGGAGACAGCTCGTTGGTGTTTTTGGATGAGCCTACGTCCGGTATGGACCCCTACAGCCGTCGCAGTACGTGGGAAATCCTGCAAAACAACCGCAACGGCCGAGTCATGGTGCTTACAACGCACTTTATGGACGAGGCCGACATCTTGGGAGATCGCATCGCCATCATGGCGGAGGGCGAACTGCGTTGCTGTGGGTCGTCGCTCTTCTTGAAGAACCAATACGGCGCAGGCTACAATTTGACCATTGTGAAGGACGATGCCAAGTGCGACGACAAGGCTGTGACGCACCTCATCCGGTCGTATGTCCCGTCCGCTGAGCTGCTCAGCAGTGTCGGCAGCGAAATCGCGTTCCAGCTTCCCCAGAAGAGCTCGCCCATGTTCGCGCCCATGTTCACTGAGATGGACAAGAAGTTGGCGAAGCTTGGTTTGCTTTCTTACGGTATTTCAGCGACGACGTTGGAGGAGGTTTTCATCAAAGTGGCCGAAGCCGACGACGTGAATCACCAGCACACGCTGGGCCAGAGGGTCCGTCCGGAATCCAAAGAGCTTGATTCTTGTCTAGTGTTGCAGACGAGCGGGCTATTCACCTCCCACCTGCGAGCTCTGCTTTTCAAGCGACTGCACCATGCCAAGCGCGAGACGAAGATGATCATTTACACGACGTTCTACCCGATTTTGCTCCTACTGGCGGGGCTGCTCATTTTGAAAAGCAGCGGTACCACGTCCGATGACCCCAACATGGTGCTGAACACGAACGCCTACAACTCGGACAACTCGACGCCAACCCCTTACTACTGCCAAGCTGAAGACGCTTGGTGCAGTGCAGTCTTGGGGTCGCATTTCACTGGAGGGAAAGCTCAAGAACTCGCTGTTCCGTCTCCAGCTTACGACTCGAGCTCGCCGACAGTCTTTGACGTGACGTACTCGGACCCGGAAATCAACGCGACAGACTCGACCGGTTTCGGCCTCCGAATGGGCCAAGCGATCTACAACAGAGGCTATGGAGACAACGAGACGGAGGTAGTGGATGACCAGTACGGCGCTTATCTGGTGTATGGAGACAGCAGCGAGCAGGTATTTGGCTACAACTTGTTTGTCAATACGACCGCGACCCACGCGCCCGTGATCTTCAAGGCGCTGATGGACCAGGCGATTTACCGATTTTTTGCCGCCAACACGAGTGATTCAGACGCGTCGAGTGTGGACCTGACGGTGAACAACCACCCGCTCCCTTTGACGGCAGCAGCCAAGGCGCTGTTCGGTTCGTTCCTGGCGTTCAGTGCCTGCGTGTTCGTGTGCATCTCCTTCTCGTACTTCCCATTGCCGGTTGTGGTTTACTTGGTGAGGGAGAAGGAGGCGAACCACAACTCCAAGCACCAGCAACTGGTCTCTGGCGTCTCGCTCACTGCGTTCTGGCTCGCGAATTACCTCTGGGACCTCATGATGTACGTCGTGCCGTGCGTGGCCGCTATTATCCTGATCAAGGTGTTCGATGTGTCGGCTCTGACGGGAAATGCCGAGTGCACGAGCTGTACGTCCGCCACGTTCCCCGCCGTGGTGCTGCTCTTCGTTCTGTTCGGGCTAGCGATCTGCCCGTTCACGTACAGCCTCTCCTTCCTGTTCAAGGAGCACGCAGCTTCTCAAACGTTCACGATGAAGATCAACTTCCTCCTGGGGGTCGTGCTCATGATCGTGTCCTACATCCTGGACGTGATCGAGTCGACCAAATCGGTGAACTCGGTTCTCAAGTTTATCTGGAGATTGTCGCCGCTTTTCGATCTAGGCAACGGCCTTCTCTCGCTAGTGTTGAACGAGCTCGATGCTCTGCAAGACGGCACAGCTGCGAAGAAGAGCCCGTTCAGTACCGACCTCATGGGCGCTGAGCTCATCTATCTGGTGCTTACGACGTTCCTCTTCTCGGCTCTGGTGCTAGCGATCGACTACGATGTGAAGATCCCGGGGCTCCGACGAAAGCGCTCCGACCACCAAACCGTTGAAGACGGGACGTTCGTTGTTGACGTGGATGTTGCGAAGGAAGCTCAGCGAGTAGCGAGTGGCCAAGCGGACGGCGACGCGGTGAAGGTTGCTGGACTCCGGAAGGTCTACAAGGGCGGCAAGGTGGCGGTCCGCGACCTGGCGTTCGGTTTGAAGCGTGGCGAGTGCTTCGGCTTCCTCGGCATCAACGGCGCCGGCAAGACAACGACGATGAAAATGCTCACCGGTGATGTATCTCCTAGCAACGGATCTGCAACTCTGGGCGGCTTCGACATTCTGACGCAACCGATCGAGGTGCGCCGCCAAATCGGATACTGCCCGCAATTTGACGCTCTGTTTGAGCGCATGACAGTGCGTGAGCACTTGGAGCTGTTCGCTGCGATCAAGGGAGTGCCACGAACCGACATGGAAGCGGTTGTGACGGAGAAAATTCACCAGATGAACCTTGCGGACTTTGAACACAAGCTGGCTGGGAGTCTGAGCGGAGGCAACAAACGGAAGTTGTCCGTGGCGATAGCGCTGATCGGCAGCCCACCGATCATTTTCCTGGATGAGCCATCTACCGGCATGGATCCGGTTTCTCGTCGCTTCATGTGGGACGTCATCGCCGATATCTCCACTCGAGGCAAGGAGTCCACGATCGTGCTCACAACGCACAGCATGGAGGAGTGCGAGGCGCTGTGCTCGAAAGTGGGCATCATGGTGGGTGGCCGCCTTCGTTGCTACGGAAGTGTACAGCATCTCAAGTCTCGGTTCGGCGACGGCCTCGTGTTCGACACCAAGTTTGACTCTGTCACTGCGGATGAGCTGGAACGTCTAGTACAAAACATATTCGCCGAGGGCAGTGACCACGTGACGCCAACGGACCTGGAAGACAAGTGCCGCGCG
This sequence comes from Phytophthora pseudosyringae, assembly GCA_019155715.1. Classification (NCBI taxonomy): domain Eukaryota; phylum Oomycota; class Peronosporomycetes; order Peronosporales; family Peronosporaceae; genus Phytophthora; species Phytophthora pseudosyringae. The sequence goes on from JAGDFM010000351.1 coordinate 39,785, forward strand.
TTTGGCAACATGGAGTTGGCGAAGCGTGTCACGGCTTCGCACCCGACGGGCTACAGTATCGCAGCCGCAATTGAGCGCGACGGGTTTGTGCGAGCCGAGGCATTCTGCTCATGGTGCGCTGAGGAAACGCGATTCGACGCTCTAAACGACTTCCTTGCGCAAGCGTTTGGAACCGAGGACGTGGCGGTGCTGGAGCGACAGAACGACTTCTGCCGCTTCAAAGTGCGCGGCGAGGTGAAACTTTCCAGGATGTTCGCGCTGGTCGAGGACATCAAACTCCAGATGCACATTCGCGAGTACAGCGTTTCGCAGACGACACTAGAGCAGATCTTCAACTCATTCGCGAGCCAACAAGAGGAAGAACAGGGAGTAGCGCGAGGAGTATTCCAGGCAGCTTAGGGTGCCCACTGTAATTCTTGTAGGCCACAGTCTTTGAACACTTTCAATGCTTTCGCTTTTTGTTTTTTTAGAGGTACAGGAAGAAATTTTGGCCCAGAAAGGATTTGCTACTATTTACCACTTTCACCGGCGCTCACAACGACCTGGTCAGCTCGAGTCGACCAATGATGTGCTAATATTTACAACATCAGTGTCGGCCAGGCGGTGACCACCCCCGTCGACGTTTCCTAGGTTTCCACGCCTGCCAGTTCCTGAGTCATCATTGATAATTTGTCAAGCTATCACAGTGCTATTTCCGCGAGACGGTAGCGAGCTGTACGCTCGGTCTGACATCGATGGTGCCGTCTTCGATCTCCATGCTATTACGTGATTCGAGTCTTGGGATATCAAGTCTGTCGGCAGCGAATGCGTCAACGCCAACTCGGCCACGCAGTACGTTTTTAACAATTAGAATATAATACCATGTACAATTCTTGTGGCTCGGCCTATACATATACATATCCGGATACGCGCGTGTCGTGTTCCAGAACTGTGCGTTGCACCCCTCAACTCGAGGCGACTTGGGACAGTCGGCCAACGTCTAATTGAAGGAGTTCATTACACTGGCTCGGGTGCTGCTATCAAGTAAAGTGGCGAACTGAAGGCTGGTGTGACTATCAAGGGCATCCTCGGCTCAAACTACAAATCTCAGTGGTGGAGTGACTCCAAATTATTGAAAGAGAGCAAGATTTTTCATTTGGAACGTTGGAGTTTTGGTTGTCAGCATGTCAGGCTAGCGCTTCCGCCTTTGGTATCGCACGCGCATATTTCAACTCGCCCAACAGTCTACCCGTTCCTGCACGAACTGCGTGAGGTGTTGATTTTGCGTGGCCGTTAAGAAACTACTTCAAAGTAATCTCTGTTCGATTCATTCCACGTTGAGAAACAAGCACCCTTTGAACACTTGCAGCTCGTATGCGTGGCAGAGATGATATCAATCGTACGAAGAACTGTTATCCTGCAAGGAAAAACCACAGTCGAGTTCAAGCTTATATCACTCGCATTTCTGTCGGGAAACTCTTCGGAAGCATTGGCGATCAAGGTATTGCCCATCAAGTGCACAATACAACCCCGCCTGTCGTAGTTCGTGATGTTCAATCGTCGCAAGGAATGGCAAACGAATGGCGCGTCCTCTCCTCCTTGATGGTGCGAAATGACTTATCGAAGTGAAGAATTCAAGTTTAAACTAAAATGCGGTGTCGGTGCGAATAACAGTGAGCTCCGTCGAGTTACATAACTTATTTTCGCCTCCATGACGCGAAAAAGACGCTGGAAAGTATCTTCATTATGCGTAACGAGGGAAGTGTAAATTACCGTTGATGATGACGTCCACGAGTGACTCACAAGTTAGCCACAGACAGGATGTGTCAGGCTACATGTATCCGCTACAATCACTTTCAAAGTATGTATATCGGCGAAAGGCGACGCTGTCCGATCCAAAGATTGAAATACAGTTTTCAATATGGAGGATGCGCACCCATGTGTGTGTGTGGCGCATATGCATGGAACGACACCGCGTACGCGAGTTGGGGGATCGCCGAAAAGCACAACCAGTACCATAATCGCATCCTCTTGCTGTCTAGCATCCGAAAGTGGGTTACAACAGCAAGTTGCTGGTTTCTCACTTTCGGATTTCCCTCCTCGACAACTCAACAAAACTCGACTCAACAGCCACTATGAAGATTTTCACGCTCCCACTCGTGGCTCTCGCTGGTCTCGTGGGCGGAGCAGCAGCTACCGGCTTGGAGTGTAGCAGTCCTGACGCGTGGACTGGTGCACCCACCGACGCCATCTCCGTCAACTCCACAAGTACATGCACTGGAGAGCAAACGCGGACCCAGCCGCCACCAGGCGCCATCATTGTTGATGCCACGGGCGCGTACAACGGCAGCTACAAGACGGTGGTGGAGGGTGTGGCACACGTCCCCAACACTACCGACGAGCACACGCTCTTCATGTTCCCAGGTGTCTACCACGAGCAGGTGGTTGTTCCAAAGTTGAATGGACCGCTTGTGCTGCAGGGCTACACTTGCGACACAATGTCGTACGCTGCCAATGAGGTGACTATCACCCAGGCGAAGGCGCAGAAGGACATCGCTTCGGAGATCGAGGACAACCGCAACTTCCTGACAGCGACCATCGGTTTCAGGTCGAAGAGCGGAGTGAAAGTCTACAACCTCAACGTCGCCAACACGGATGGCAAGATCAAGAAGGACGGCCAGGCGGTGGCTGTGTATGTTGACAATACCGACTACGGCTTCTACGGGTGCAACTTCACCAGCTACCAGGACACTCTGTGCGCTCACAGGGGGCGCGAGCTGTACGCGCGGTCGTACATCAGCGGCGCCGTTGACTTCATCTTCGGCCAAAAGTCGATGGCGTGGTTCGAATCCTGCGAGCTGGAATCTGTCGGCAAAGGCTGGGTCACCGCCAACGGCAATAAGAATGGTACCATCGCTTCCGAGTACGTTTTCAACAACGCGCGCGTGTTCAGCTCCAACGATTCAATGAACGAAACCGCTCATCTGGGTCGCCCGTGGGGTGAGTATGCCCGCACTGTCTTCCAGAACAGCGAGCTTGGCGACGTTGTCAACCTGGAGGGCTGGGCGCCTTGGGACAATGAGACCAGCACTGACAACGTGTACTTCAAGGAGTTTAGCAACAAGGGCCCCGGCGCGGTTACTGACCAGCGTGTGGCGTTCAGCGGCCAACTGGATGCCGCTGTGGAAATCACGGAAATCCTCGGCGACGACTACGCGTCTCAGTGGTGGGTTGACGCCAGCTTCTTGTAAGCACGAGAGTATGTTACATTCCGTGCTGCTTGGTAGTCAGCGTGACTTGAAATTCATTGACTAGCTCTAAAACACGGTAGTTGTTGCCTGCCATCGCAAAACACGACGTCCTTCGACTGAATACAACTGCAACTAAAACCAATTCAATCCCGCGCTGTCTCTGATTGTCCACCTCCACAAGCGGCTAAACTTGAAAGGAGGGCATTTTCGAACAGTTCTCTTTCTTTTTTCGGTTTTATTTGGGGGGTTCCATGCAAAGCTCTTGATAATGCGTGCAGATCCCATTTTGCGAACGAAAGATACAGCGACGTCTTACCATTTCCTCCGTGGCAGCTACATTGCCTGCGTTGCGGTCGTCTGATGCCATTTTCAAACGCTTGGTAAATTTCGACACCCCAAGTTGGCTGCAACGGGGGATTTATCGCGAGTTCCCGACCGCTGAGAAAAGAGCACTTATCATACATGTACTGCAAGAGCACTACGTGTATTCAGACTCTCAATACACGTAATGCTCCCCCTCTCAATTTGAGAGGGGGAAAGGAGGGCGAGCAGGATCCGATCGCAGCGGAAGACGCGAACCCGAGGGGGCGACGCAGCAGCAGCGAGGAGTGTTCGCCTCCGTTTCTAGAACAACAGCTCCATTGTTTCAAGTGTGATGTTGTACATTTTGTTCAGCTTATTGACGCTGCAGAGAGAGTTGACTACCTAGTTACAACGGAGTTGCAGTGTAGCTCGAAGCTCAGACGACCCGCTTAGTTCTCG